>VDFB02081780.1:0-46323 GCA_007258455.2 Sequoia sempervirens
TAGTGTTAACTAGATACATCAAGGATCCAATCAGTTGTCTGTACAATGTAGGATCCACCAAATCTGAACTAGCTGCAGCCTCCTTCAATTTATGTAGATTGGTCTCCATAGGTGTAGACATGGATTTACAATCCATCATGCCAAATCTCTTAAGTATATCAATGGTGTACTTCCCTTGACTTAGAATCATTCCATTTGGTTTCTGCCAGACTTCTAAGCCAAGGAAGTAATGCATGAACCCAAGGTCCTTCATCTCAAATTCATAAGTCAAATCCTTCTTACATTCAAGAATCAGGTGATCTTCTCCAGTGAGGATCAGATCGTCAACATATAAAACCAAAATTAATACATCACCATTGATTACCTTGAAGTAGAGATTTGAATCAGCATCATTCTTTAAGAAACCCAAGCTTGATAGGTACCGATCAATCCTTTCGTACCATGCACGAGGAGCTTGCTTAAGACCATACAAGGCCTTCTTCAGCTTGCAAACATGAGACTCCTTCCCATGAATCTCAAATCCATCAGGTTGCTCTATATAAACCTCTTCCTCAATCACTTCATTGAGAAAGGTTGTCTTCACATCCATCTGGTGAATCTTCCATCCTCTAGATGCAGCAATAGCAATGATAGTTCTGACAGAAGTGTAGCGAGCAACAGGAGCAAAAGTCTCATCATAATCAACTCCCTCTTTCTGAGAGAACCCACAAGCCACAAATCTTGCCTTGTACTTCTCCATGCTTCCATCTGCAGCATGCTTAATCTTGAATAGCCATTTAGAAGATACCACAGACTTGCCCTCGGGTCTGGGAACAATATCCCAAACATCATTTTTAGGAATTGACTGATACTCCTCTGTCATAGCATCTCTCCAAACTTGAAGACTAGATGCTTCCTCAACACAGGTAGGCTCAGATTCTATAATCTGACTCATCAAGGCAACATAACTGGAGAACTTATGTGGCCTTTTGCTTTCTCTGAATGTGCCTCTAGGAGCTGCAAACTTTCCGGCCTCTTGCATAGTCATGACCTAGCCCATAGAGGTCTCTTTCTCCCAATAACAATGTCAGTAGGCCCATCAGTAGGTTCCAAGGGTTCAACTGGATCAAGATCTTCCTTTGGTTCCATAGTCTCCCTCTGAATCTCAGGAGTATGGTCAACTTCCATATCCTGAGGAGACTCTTCATTATTAATCTCCATATGAATCCCTCTGGATCTTCTGAATGCAATATCTTCCTCGAATGTGACATCCCTACTGATCTCTATCACCTTCTGACCTGGAATGTAGATTCTGTATGCTTTTGAGTTTTCACTATATCCCACAAATATTCCCTTCTTGCCATAAGGCTCCAGCTTGGTTCTCTTTTCTTTGGGAACATGAACATAGACAGGACAGCCAAAGATCCTCAAGTGACTGACTTCAGGCTTCTTCCCTGTAAAGGCTTCTTCTGGAGTCATATTCTCCAGGATCTTATGAGGACTTCTGTTCTGAACATATACAGCTGTCCTGGAAGCTTTTGTCCATGGGAAGGTTTGCAAATCTTGATCATGGATCATGGCCTTTGCTGCTTCCACAATCGTTATGTTCTTTCTTTCTGCAACACCGTTTTGTTGAGGATTATAGGGAACACAGAACTCCCTCTTAATCCCTGCATCAATACAAAAGTTCCGAAAACTACCAGAGGTGTATTCTCCACCATTGTCAGATCTAAGGACTTTTATTCTTTTACCAGAAATATTTTCTACCAAGGCTTTAAACTCTTTAAACCTATCCAATACTTGCTCAGACTCTTTAGATTTCAAAAAATAAATCCAAGTCTTCCTAGAGCGATCATCAATGAAAAGAACATAATACAAGAAACCACTCGAAGAAGGAACAGACATAGGACCACATAAATCAGAATGAATTAGGTCTAAAATACACTTAGATCTATTTTCTCTACTATGAAAAGGGGCTTTTATGTTCTTACCTAATGCGCAGCCCTTGCATGTGCCTTCGTGCTCTTGAGTGAATTTAGGAAGGCTCGTCACCATCTTCTCCATGATAGGTAGGGCACAGAAGTGCAAGTGAGCCAATCTCCGATGCCAAAGATCACAAAGACTTGAAGAGTCATGAACCAAAGCTTGTAAAGAATGTGTGCAAACCTTGTAGAGGTTATCATGTCTAACTCCAATTACTTGAGCATTCTTGAAGCTAGAGTTCTCCATCCATACTAAAACTTTACCTTTGGAAAAGGCAACTTGATATCCTTTATCTTCCAATGCTGATATAGAAATAAGATTGCGATTGATTCTAGGAACATAAAGAACATTACCCAATTGAAGTGATATGCCGGAATCCAAGTGAAGTGTAGAGGTCCCAATTCCTTTCACGGAGTAGCTAGCATCATCTCCAATGATGACTTGTTCTGAAGACTCCTTCTCCACCAAACTTGATAAGTGCTCCTTGAAATCAGTGATGTGTCGTGAAGCACCACTGTCGATTATCCAAGTGTTGGTGTCAGAAGGTACACTACTTGATAACGCTGAATAGAACAAATATTCACTTGAATCCTTTTGAGGAGAGGCATCATCAACATCCGCAACAGTGACTTGTTGTTTAGGTCTAGTTGGACAATCCTTGGCGAAGTGCCCAAATTTGTCACACCTAAAACATTGAATCTTTGACATATCCCTCTTCTTCTTAAATGGAGGTGCATCATCATTTCCCTTGTCCCTATTCCTCTTGAAGAATCCTTTCCTTCCCTCTTTTCCTTTCTTCTTTGAAAAATGGGAGGCGAGAACATGAACATCTTCATTCCTTGAACTTTGACCAATGCCTCTTGCCATCAACCTAGATTCCTCTTGAATGCAATCAGATCTTAGGCGATCAAACTTAGGCAATTTTGACCTTGCACTGATTCCCTGAATGTATGATTCCCAACACAAAGGCAGCCCATTGAGAGCAAGCATAGTCAGATCCTTGTCTTCAACCATATGCCCAATCGTTGAGAGCTGATCTCTCAAATTTGAAATCCTCATGAAGTATGCAGTAACAGATTCTCCCTTTGACATCTTCACGTGATGCAATTGATGCTTTAGTGCAAGGGCTCGGCTAGTATTGTTGACTTCGTACATCTCTTCTAAGGTCTTGAGCATATCTCTTGCTGTCTTCAACTTAGAGATGATAGGAACAATATGATCCTTGACAGAGTCAACCAGAATCTTCATTGCTTTGATGTCTTTCTTCAGCCACTCCTTCTTTTCTTCTTCCTCCTCAGGTTCAGAAATGCTAGACTCCACGAACTCACCCAAATCATTTTCACGCAAGGTGAGCATGATTCTGAATCTCCATGAAGTGAAATTAGATGCACCTTCGAGTCTATCTTCAACCTTCAAACCATTCACCATCTTGATTGAAGTAGATAAGTGAGCAACAAAAGTATGCTGATTAGCAATAATCTGATCACGATCCTCAAACCCGCTCTGATACCATGTAAATTTTAGGTGAACAGATTAAATGCACAGAAAATAATTCAAAAAATAGAAACAATAACACAGCAGATACCCTGGGAAAATCCTCCTCTTGAGGGAGAAAAACCCAGCAACAAAGATCTCTCTTATATTTAATATAGTAGTGGCAACAATTCACTTTACAATGAGGCCGAACACAAGGCCAGAAATCAGAACCTTCACCAGATACAAGGAACAGATACAGACCTCACTTTCAGACAGTATAATTCAGACCTTCAAGAGTATTCGCAACTCAACATTAGATAGCCTTCAATCTGTACTGGAACAATTCGCAATCTGTTCTTGAAGCGCCTGAAAGAATTCTCTTGGCAGTTCACACTTGAAGGAGTTCGCACTTATTCGCTCTTGACAAAATTTGCAATCTCTGAACTTGATGATTCGCAATCTACTAACAAGGAATTCACACTTGCAAATAATTCGCACTAGAAGATATATCACACATGAAGGTAATTCGCACTTTCTTGGTCGTCTTGCAAAGGACGGATGATCTTGTATATATACAACTTAGAGAGGTCGCACCTCTTCATATCATGAGGTCGGCCAGAATAAGCACAATTACAAATCATAAATGATGTCGGCCAGAATAATATTAATTTCAAATCATAAATGATGTCGGCCAAAATAATATTAATTTCAAATCATAAGGATGTCGGCCTCAAGTGAAATCGTAAGTAATACAAGTGAGATCGGCCACCTCATAACTATTAGACAATAAATTAAATAGCCGAAAGGCTATCATTTAATTTATGTTTCCTTCAATAGAGTTGGAAGGATCGCCTGTAGCTGTACTTATCATTAACAATTGCTAGGGTTTCATTTTCAAATCTGAAAGCAGATAGCCAATTGGTCAATAATTAAGTGATGGCTATGACAAATCAAGTAAACCTTAGCCCTAGAAAATTGATATCAATGCTACCCTTGTTGGTCTTACTTCTACCTCACTTTTTTTTAATTAGTGGACATGATGTTCGAAGGACAAAAGCCTTGTGTTTCGAGTTTTTCCATTGATGCATGTATGTAATCGGAGGTATGATGAAGTGTAAAATTGCCATCCTTCTTACTTGAAGAGCTGCTGCTATAGGTAATTCAAAATATAGTTTTGCTAAATTCAAGAGGCTGAACATCTATGCAATGCTCTTTCCACTATAAACACCTTTCATAACAAACTTAGGCACACCTTTAGGCAACTTTGTTTACTTAAAACCTTCATCCATGATACACAAGCACTCCTTTTGGTGTTTATGTCCCCCAAAATCTATCCTCACTATTCTAGGTATCTGTTTCAAGATCTCCCGCCACTTAAAACCACTTGTTTTACCTCCTAGGCATCTTTTCCTATTGTCCATTCCACTTAAAGACACTCCAAGACTACTAGTTGCATCTTCAACTCCTTTATGACACGTAAACCATCCTATCATGTCAAGGCACTCATTTTAGCGATGTCTGTCACTTAAAACTACCTTTTACCATCTGTGCATTTATTTTGGTTGTGTTGGTACTAAATCCTGTCATGCCCTTTTTGGTTGAGTCCCATAACGTTCCATGTGTAATTTTGGCCTTTTCAACCCATTTGTTAATAACCGATCTAAGATATCTCATTTGGCTGGTCCTTTGCCAAATTTCCTAGCTAGTTGAGTAGAGCATGAAAAATTAGGCCTAGTTGCTTTTGGAAGTTTTGCAAAATTCTCTAAGAAAGTTTTTCTTTACCAACTTTCCCCTTCAAACCCACCCAAGTGCAATTTAGATGTATTTTCTTGCTTAGTGCAGTTATCAATCCTCGCAAAGGTGGGAAAATAGAAAAGTGGCTAAGTGTGGTTTGTGTGAGAACTTGATGCCCTACTGAACTTCCTATTTTTAACCATGTGTCCAGTTCAGTTGCATTTCCTTGTAGTATCCAGTTCATTTAGTTGTTTCCACATCCTTTTGTTTTGCAGGTTCCTGATGCCCAACTGAACTACGCTTTTCAATGTTTTAGCTAGTTCACTTGTCCCTTCCCGTAAACCCTCCTTTAAGCCATTTTAATAGCTTGTGGACATCCGACCCCCATCTTAAATTATTTAGCTACTTTGTCTTTCATCTAGGTCATATTGATTTGCTTGCAAAGTCTAATTCCATTGCTCCTTCCTACATTTGTACTTTGACGATGTTATCATGATGTCATCCCACCATGTGGACATCATTGTTGGAACTTTTCACCCGAATTGGATGTTTTGAAGTATTGCAAGTTGGTGGGTTTGCTTGGTTTTTTCCACAAGACCGGATGGGTGGCTTCTTCCTGCAATAGTTCTAGTTGGGTCACCTTGTTCCGCAAAGGTGTAGTTTGGGCTGGTTTTCTTGCAAATGGTCTAGATGGACTCCAAAAACCTGAAAAAATTCATTTCTATGTTCAAAAGGCTCCAAAGGCATCCAAGCATCCACATTTTTATGATTTTTCTATGTGATTGTCTCACATGCTCCTCTAATCGATTTTAGATGACATTAATGCATCTATCACCATCCATGGATTACTTGGTGATTTCTTGAATATGTTTAGACGCCAAAAGTTCCAGTGTGTGGATTTTGGGTTTAGCAGCTACCATCATCACTATAGAACGATTGCCCAACCACCAAAATTTAAGGTTGATCTCTTCCTTCAATCTATAGCATCCATTTTGAGTGGGACATGCCCTCCGCTGTGGATGTGAAAGCACTACAATGAAACAACTTAGGGTTTTGGCGCCCAAAGCTATATGTATGTTTTATAGTCTCATTTTCAAGGAGGTTGGTCATTGTGTGGTGTTCAGACACTATGAAAGATTGCAAGGCATCCATTAACTCCATAGTCCAGTTTGCTGAGAAATTGTAGACCTACGAAATTGAAGAGGATTTGTATTGTAATGGGATTTTGTGTTACGAAATGTCTCCATGGCACTATGTATGTATTTAGGACTTCTTAGAGAGATAGGGATTTTCCCTTGGCACACTTGCTTGCATGAACATAATGTTGAGTTAATGAATGTGACAACATTTTGAAAACATTGCAAGGCTTGTAATGATCTTTCTCACTTTTTGTATGAATATATGCAATTGTGTTTGGATTACTAAGTATGCTCTGAAGCAAGGTTTCATATTCATTGGTTTATGTAAATTCATAGCTGCATGTTTTTCTTTTCCTATTTGTTCTCTTCTTAGTGCTGTGACTCTGTTGCCCAATAGATAGGCACTGGTCTGGGACCATACTCCAATCTCACATCATCATAGAAAAACCTAAATCAGTAGCTTAGGGTTGGGACCTTCTAAGCATTTATAACCTCTTGATATTACCAGGGATCTATCTTCGGTGAGCCTCAAATGAATTCTTTCCTTGTGGGTTATGATTGTGTACTATTATCAACTATATAGGGGTTTTGAGATAGCCAGTTTTACTTGGTTCAATGAAAGTCTTTGGGGCCAAGTAGGCGAGTTTGGTTTAGCTATCATTCGGTTCATTGTCACTTATCATAGGTGATTTCAATACCTATTAAGTATTAAGGTATACCCCTAAGAACACCCTCCCGAGTTTAAGTTGAGCTCAATGTGTAGGAGATACAACCAACTCTTGTTGAGTTAGCTTTGGGTCCTTCATAGTTCTGTTGATGAATTGATTGCATTCATTTGTTGACAACCCTGGCCTTGTGGTTGAAATCTAATTCTAATAAGTGGAGAAATGATTTTGAGACCTAATAGATTTGCACCTTTGCTGGGGACAAATTAGTTGTTGCCATGTCTTAGGCAATTGGAATTTATTTAAATACCTCAGTAATAGACGTTTACAGCTATGCATTTTGTTTGAGTGAGTTTGATAGCCTATCAACTCGTTCCTAATAGATTGACATCATTGTTGGGGACATAAAAAGTAAAAGAATATTTTGAGAGCCTTGGTAACTTGCCGAAGTTTGCAGCTATACATTTTGTTTGGGTGAGTTTGATAGCCCGTCAACTTGCACTAACATAATGGAGTTTTTGCTGGGGATATAAAATACAGAAGAATATTTTCAAAACATTGGTATTAGGTAAGTTTGCTGTTTGCATTTCGTTGTGTTGAAGTTATCATCTCGTCAACTTGTACTAACAGATTGGCGCTGTTGCTGGGATATAAAAGTTAAAAGAATATTTTGAGAGCCTTGGTAACTTATAGAAGTTTGCAGCTGTGCATTTTGTTTGGGTGAGTTTGATAGCCTATCAACTCGCACCAATAGTATGGTGCCAAGATTAATAAGGGTTATTGGGTTGATGTTATTTTAAAGACTTTGTTGATGGCTGCAACCCAGAATCAAATTCTTGCCTTGGAGGCCTGTGTACTTCAAGGATTCCCTCACATATGTGAGATGGCAACTCTATTGTCAAAGAACAAAGCTTTGCTGCTGCTGTTCATGTTTCATGAACACACATCAAGTGACTGCAGCTGGTTTTAAGGTACCCTATTTTCTTCCAATTCAAAGCATAGTTTCTTTCTTGGTAAAGGAACAATTTTATTTCTCGTCTCTTTCTACCTTGCATAAGTAGTTGTGACCAGCCATGGATAGTTGAAATGAATGCATTTACCCAAAGGATACTTTATCAAATGTAGCATATAATACAAACCCTAGGGAGTATGAGAGGATGCATGTCCAAGAATATTACGAGGATGAATCACCCTACTGTTCATAAACCTAGCACAAGGGAAAAGTTAACATTCAAACATACAGACATCCATACTTGAAAAGAAGTTGAGGATGGATATGCTTTTTGATCTTGAAATGGAATGTGAAGAAAGAGTCAGGGCTCTACAATCACAAAGACACCCTACTGTTACAAAAAAGTAGGCATTTCCATCTCCTATTGTCTTGCTTGATCCCATTTATATGCAGCTTGACCTTTCCTGGGTCAATTATGAAAGGCAAATGATGAGATCTTCAATCTACTAATTGATGCTGAGGTTTGATGGCTATGATCATTGGAAAGGAGATGCACATGTTGAGGTATTTGTGGACTTCATGGAAAAGTACCAATTTGAGGATGAAGACTTGTGGATAAATTTTTTTGTTAGGTTATTGGATGGAAAGGCAAAGAATTGGTATATGAACTTTCTTGACCACTTTTTTGTTTCATGGAATCAGCTTGTGGCTACATTCAAAGAAGACTTCCTTTTAGACCTTGTTACTCTTGTTGAAGAATTGCAAAACATGAGATGGCAAGAGGGAGAGTCTAGTATGGAGTTTAGTCACATGTTTGTTGCTCTTTCCAAGATCCCAAAAAATCGTAGACCTAATGTAATGTCCCTCTCTCAAGCCCTACATTTCCAAAGCACTGTAGCTTTCAAAAAACTTAGCTCCAAGTAAAATTAGGGTTTCCCTTTTTGAGGAGGTCATTGCTCTGAGGATGATAGTTTTAATGTATGATTCCTTCGGTTTTCAGAAAGGATATGCTCGCTCAAAGATTCAGAGTACTTTTGGAATTTACTATTTTAGTAAATTCTATTTTTGGCGCCTGTGATAAGCCCATTGGTTGACTTCCGCTGTGATTGATCATTGACTTCATCAGTATTGGCTTCAGGGCATTTTCAGAGAAATGAGTTAAGTCATTTAAATTAAAAAGTCACGTTAAAATGTTATATTTTAATGTTGACCCTTGGCTTAGACTTAATGACTTAATGTTGTTTTAAAAAGGTGGGTCATTGAGGGTGGCGCCCTCATTAAAAGAATATTTTAATATTTCCTAAGTCAAAGCAAGATTATGATAGGCGCATATTTCAAAGTTGAATATTTAAATGAAATATTAAATCAAGAGCTTGAAGGCAAAAGTACGCCCATCATTGAGGAGAGGGGATTTTGACCTAAAATCAGATTCTAGGGTTTCGTGAAGTCAAGCGAAGATTATAAAAAGGAGTCTTGTGCATCATTTTGGTCATCTTGGAAAATACACCGTTATGCTGCCGGATTGATTCTGGATTGCTTCGAGGGATGAAGACCTCCTAGTTTGGGCATCTCTTCTCGTTTGGAAGACAACGACTAGTGATGATTATTAGTCTATTTGTGAGTGCATCTTAGCTATTTCATTTGTGTTCAGTTTTGCATTGTAAAATCTGTTATTGGCATTTTAGAGCTTCAGCTTATTGCATTTTTATATACAGCAGATTGCATGTTTCACTCATATATTGGAAAATACAAAAATAGTCTTTCTGGGTATCATCTCATTCTTTTTGTTTGTCAAGAGCCATCATATTCTCCAGTTTTCAGATTTTATAGAGCTTGCATTGTTTTTAAAAAGAAAATCGCCTTTTTCATTAAGGCCGTACCATTTAGAGTTCTTGGGATTTGTGCATTGCTATTTCGTTGCATTTGGAGTCGGGAATAAGGTTCTAGATTGGGCGCCTACATCATATTGGTCTTATGCATCTTAGTTTGGGCCATTTGTGTGAGTTGTGAGGGAGTTACGAGCATTTGGATCTATTTATAAGCTGCTGTTCTTAACCAGCAATTACTGATTTGAAGAAAACAGAAAAACAGATTGTTAATTGTCAAAGTTGTAATGATTTCTTATGGCTTATTGAACTCAGCCAAGAAGAGATTTTATTGTATTGTATGAATCAATAGATCCAGTTCTAACATCTTGACAGGCATATGATATTTTATTGTAAACTGACCAGTAGTACTGGCAGTCATTCTCCAGCTTGTTGCTTTGAATTGGTATTGCTCAATTTCATTTGAAGTTGTAATTGTTAGATCTCCACCCTATGGTCGCTACTCTCCCGTCTTGGGTCAGCAAGCACATTCTGGGTGTAGAGTAGATTCAGTATTCAGCATTTCCTTCAAGTTGCTTTCAGTCTTAGTTTGAAATAATATAACTCCGCCCTATGGTAGCTACTTCCCATTCTGGGTGAGCAAGCACATTCTGGGTGTTGAGTAGTTTCATTATTCAGCATTTCATTTCAAGCTTTACGTTCTGTAATCACTCCGTCATATGGTCGCCCCTCACTCCACCTTGGATTGGGTAGCACATACTTGACGTTGAGTTCCCTTCTGTATCGTGAGTTTACTTTCATGCACGTTTCGGTTTATCTATCTAACCTTAACGGGTGCACTTGCTTGAATGTTGTAATCTGTTAATTGAAAACGAAAAAATTTGGCTCGGTATATTTCAGTGGTATCAGAGCCACGCATCTTGCCATCCTGTGAAATCAGATTTCTATGAGTGACAGAGAACAGAGGTACTTGGCAAGAGTTTACAAGAAAGGTACAGTTCAGACACAGTTGCATCAAGCCCCAGAGGGTCAAACAGCTTCAGGGATTTTGAGGGCAAATTGGGAACCTTCACAAGAAACAGCAATGGGGGATAATGAAAGGATTCTTGGTGGCGGTGAAAGAAATTCTGGCAACAGAGATGACAGTGGAAAAGGAAGAGAGAGATCTACGAGTCCCGGGAAGGAGTTTGGGAAAAAGATGGATGCCTTGATGGACATGGTATCTCTCATGATGGGGAGAATGGGGCAGAATACTGTTGCACAGAACAACTCAGGCCACAGAGGGGAGCATAGTGCTTCCAACCAGCATGATGAGCATGCAGCCCGGACAGTGTCACACAACAGTTACATCTCTTCCAGACCTTTCAAGCCCACTTTTCTAGCTCCTGTAGTCAATCAGCCAGAGCCTGAAGAGAATGCTTCATTTGTGGAGCAGTTGAGGGTTGGCCGTACAGAGTATGACTCTCTACCTGTCGACATCAGGATGGACATGTCCTTCAATGATTTCATGGATCATAAGAGGAAGAACAAAGGGCAAGGAAGAAACTTTGATCAAAGAAGACCATCAAATCAAGGAGACTTGTACCAAGCTGTCAACAAAGTTATACTTCCTCATTTTGATGGGAGTGATACAAGTTCAGCCCGAGCTTGGATTCAAAAGCTGGATAACTATCTAGCTCTCAGACGAATGGCGGAAGAAGAAGCGATCAAGTTCGCTACGCTACACCTTGATGGGGTGGCGCACGAGTGGTGGTACCATGGCCTCGTCACTCTAGGCCATCGGTCTATCACAACATATGATGAGTTCACCACTAGGCTCATCGAAAGGTTTGAGAAAAAAGATCCTGAGATCCATTTTAGAGAGCTTGCTCAATTGAGACAATATGGCACAGTGGATGCCTACATTGCGGAGTTTTAGAGACTTTCAGTCATGGTGACTGGAATCACGGAACGAAGGTTGGTGATTCTTTTCAGTGAGGGTTTGACAGAACCACTCAAAGGTTGGATTAAAGCCTTTGATCCACCAACACTGCAAGAGGCCATGAAAAAGGCAAGAAACATGGAGTGGGCTGCTCCTAAGGCAAAATTTCAGTCAAACTCCCCTTTTCAGAAAAGGGATAAAGAAAAAAGGCCTCAGCATAAAAATCATTTGAGACCTCAGAACAAGGAGTTCAAGAATCGCAATCCCCATGTCACCAGGTTGGATCAAGAAACCCTGAATGAACTCAGAAGAAAAGGGTTGTGTTTCCGGTGTCAGGAAAAATGGTCTCAAGACCATGTTTGTCCAAAAGGGGTTAGGTTCAATCAGATTGAGTACTATTCTGCGAGAGAAAGTAGTTCTGATTTTTCCGACCAGCAATCTGATTTTGAAGGAAGTGAGGAAGATAGAGCTCCAGAAGAGTCCGGAGATAAGAAGGAAAGTGGTGGAGTTTTAGCTCAACTTTCTAGTCTTCAAAGAAACGAATCATTCAAGGTGCATGGGATGATCAAAGGGCAGCGAATCGTTGCTTTGATCGATACTGGAGCAACTCATAACTTCATTGATGAAGTTGTGGTAGCCAAGAAGGGGCTGCAAACAGAGGAGTTCGAAGGATTCAAGGTCATGGTTGCCGATGGGTTCCGAATTTCTTGCACCAAGAAAATATCTAACATGACCATGCAGCTGGGCAACTACGAAGTCAGGGATGACTTCTATGTAGTTCACATTGGGGATATTGATGCCGTTCTAGGCATTCAATGGCTGCGATCTCTTGGAGAGATCTCTTTGAATCTGCAGACTATGGAGTTGAAATTCCAATCGGATGGGAAGAAGATAGTTTTGAGAGGCATGTCCAATGGAGGTCCTCGAGTAGTGTCATTCAAAAGAATGGCAAGGCTGATCTGTCACGATCAAGCTAAGTGGGTTGCCGATGTGCCACGTATGTTGAGTAGTAAAGAATGCTTAAGAGGAATTGAGGATGCAGTCTTCACTTTGGAAAAGGGAACAAAATATGGTGATTGCACTCTTGTCAATCCATTCCTTGGGTTGAGGGATGCTAGTCTGCTCTGGGAGTTGAATTTGCAGTCATCTTATGTTTCATGCTTCAGTATTCCTGAAGTTTTCATGGATAGGTTTCAAAGGTTCATCAGAGGGAATGCCAATTTTACAAGTATGCACTGGATTTTGATTTGCACTCAGAGATGTGCTATGTTTCCTTGCCGGAGTGTTGGAGACTATTTTCAGTTGGGTACTCAAGCTTGGGATTCTCAACATGGGTTGATGGAGCATACAGTTTGTGGAAAGAAGAAATTATGGAGGAACAAGAATCAAATTTTCAGACTTTTTGATGTCGTTCTTTCCTTTAGCAGCTTCTTGATGGTTCCATTTGTTCATCAACAAACGGATTGGAGACAGATTTTGAGCATGGGTTGGAGAAATGAACGATTAGTGGCTCTTGAATGTGTTTCCCGGCTAAGACATGGACAGAATTTGAGACTCGAGCTTGCTGGTTTGAGGCAGACCAGCCACCTTACATGTTGCATTTATCGCATTCAGGAGAGTTGGTTCATCACTCCTGATCAAAGAAGTAGTAGTTCTCTCATGGAGATGAAACTAGTGTGTTTTCCAACCACCTTGGAGGTGTCACCTTGCAGCTCGATGGTCATCTCACATGCTCACGGTTGGGATCTTGAGTGGTGTTGTTGTTTTCCTTTGGGTATGACTCAAGAATCAGATTGCATTACGCTGATACTAGCCTTGATTGACCGCAATTATTTGTTCCTTCACACTTTTCCTACTCTCCAAATTCATCTTATGATGGTTGATGAAGTAAACCTTGACTGTTTAATCTCAGTATTGATTCATGACAGCAGTAGCTCACATGCTTTGGTTCACCATTCGGAGACTCATGGGGTTGGAACTATGATTGTTTCCTGTAGTCTTCATGGTTGTGTCTGTATAATTCAGGAGTGGCATGGTAGCTTTATGCGGAGACAGGAGTATGAGTTTGTTGGGCTCTTACAACGGAATGCTTCCTTCCTTGTAAGAAGATTTGTAGGGGTCACACTTGCAGTCATGGTCCCGTTTGTTACCGTGTGGAGATATGGGGAGGAGTTCGATTTTGATTTGAATAGTCTATCTCTCCTATTGCTTAGAATGGTGATTGACAGTAGTATGGTTGATACTGTCAATTCGAGGGATCGTGGACATGAGATGCTGCATGATTTTGATTTCCTTCCTTTAAGATCTTTCAGTTTGAGAATCATAGATGGTAACATTTTGGAGTTACAAGGGGAGTCAGTGCAGCGTTGGCATGATATTTCCATTAATGTGATCAGAGTGGCGCAGCGGAAGCATGGTGGGTTTTTCCTGAGACGCATTTGGGAACCAGGGATCCTACTTGTTGCGTATGGATTAGTCTTCGAACTACTGGAGTTGTGGTGGTATTGCTTGAGGACAAGCAATTTTGGGGAGGGCGGATTGTAATGTCCCCTTCTCAAGCCTGACATTTCCAGTGACCGTTAGCCTTTCTTTGGGAACCCGAAGGCTAGTCAGGAAGTTAAAATTAGGGTTTCCTAATTTTGAGGAGGTCATTGCTCGGAGATGATAGTTTTAATGGTTCCTTCGGGTTTTCAGAGGGCTTCAGCAGTGATATGTTCGTCTCAGCATTCAGAGTACTTTCTGGAATTTACTATTTTTAGTAAATTCTATTTTTCAGTTTCCAGATGAGCTTCAGGTTGGTTGACTTCCGGTTTCAGATTGATCAGTTGACTTCATCAGTTTGGCTTCAGGGCATTTTCAGAGAAATGAGTTAAGTCATTTAAATTAAAAAGTCACGTTAAAATGTTATATTTTAATGTTGACCCTTGGCTTAGACTTAATGACTTAATGTTGTTTTAAAAAGGTGGTCATTGAGGGTGGCGCCCTCATTAAAAGAATATTTTAATATTCCCTAAGTCAAAGCAAGATTATGATAGGTGCATATTTCAAAGTTGAATATTTAAATGAAATATTAAATCAAGAGCTTGAAGGCAAAAGTACGCCCATCATTGAGGAGAGGGGATTTTGACCTAAAATCAGATTCTAGGGTTTCGTGAAGTCAAGCGAAGATTATAAAAAGGAGTCTTGTGCATCATTTTGGGCATCTTGGAAAATACACCGTTATGCTGCCGGATTGATTCTGGATTGCTTCGAGGGATGAAGACCTCCTAGTTTGGGCATCTCTTCTCGTTTGGAAGACAACGACTAGTGATGATTATTAGTCTATTTGTGAGTGCATCTTAGCTATTTCATTTGTGTTCAGTTTTGCATTGTAAAATCTGTTATTGGCATTTTAGAGCTTCAGCTTATTGCATTTTTATATACAGCAGATTGCATGTTTCACTCATATATTGGAAAATACAAAAATAGTCTTTCTGGGTATCATCTCATTCTTTTTGTTTGTCAAGAGCCATCATATTCTCCAGTTTTCAGATTTTATAGAGCTTGCATTGTTTTTAAAAAGAAAATCGCCTTTTTCATTAAGGCCGTACCATTTAGAGTTCTTGGGATTTGTGCATTGCTATTTCGTTGCATTTGGAGTCGGGAATAAGGTTCTAGATTGGGCGCCTACATCATATTGGTCTTATGCATCTTAGTTTGGGCCATTTGTGTGAGTTGTGAGGGAGTTACGAGCATTTGGATCTATTTATAAGCTGCTGTTCTTAACCAGCAATTACTGATTTGAAGAAAACAGAAAAACAGATTGTTAATTGTCAAAGTTGTAATGATTTCTTATGGCTTATTGAACTCAGCCAAGAAGAGATTTTATTGTATTGTATGAATCAATAGATCCAGTTCTAACATCTTGACAGGCATATGATATTTTATTGTAAACTGACCAGTAGTACTGGCAGTCATTCTCCAGCTTGTTGCTTTGAATTGGTATTGCTCAATTTCATTTGAAGTTGTAATTGTTAGATCTCCACCCTATGGTCGCTACTCTCCCGTCTTGGGTCAGCAAGCACATTCTGGGTGTAGAGTAGATTCAGTATTCAGCATTTCCTTTAAGTTTGCTTTCAGTATTAGTTGGAAATTGTATAACTCCGCCCTATGGTAGCTACTTTCCCTTCTGGGTGAGCAAGCACATTCTGGGTGTTGAGTAGTTTCATTATTCAGCATTTCATTTCAAGCTTTGCTTTCTGTAATCACTCCGTCATATGGTCGCCCCTCACTCCACCTTGGATTGGGTAGCACATACTTGACGTTGAGTTCCCTTCTGTATCGTGAGTTTACCTTCTTGCACGTTTCGGTTTATCTATCTAACCTTAACGGGTGCACTTGCTTGAATGTTGTAACCTGTTAATTGAAAAACGAAAAAATTTGGCTCGGTATATTTCACCTAACACACCTACCTATATTGACATGTTTCTTAGAGCCTATGATGTTTCTCTAGGTTCTAGTTGAATATGGGAAGAGTTTAATTTGGTTAACATGCAATAGGCATATAGGTGCCTTGATTTTTGTTGTACCCCAAATTAAAATTTTTGCTACACTTAGGCATTTTGAAGAAATGAGTAAAAGTCTTGTTAAATCTATCAAAAAGGTCAAAATTTGGGTGTGCGTGTCTTGCATGAGGGTTAAAAACTCAAAATTTTCAAAATTTGACGATCTAGGTCTGCTCAGAGCGACCAAATCTACAAAACCTAGATCTCAGTTTTTCATCCCAACTTTTTAGGAAAATTGCTATTTTTAGAAACTTTCCAAAAATAGTAACTTTTTCTGGGTTTCCTTAAAAATGGATACTGGCAAAATTTTCTAAAAATAGAAAGTGTGGCTTCTAGGGTTCAAACTGATTTTGATTGGCTCAAAATACTTCCTCATTAGGCTGGTGCAGTCACAATCACGAAATTATCAGTTCTGCCTTAGTGAGTCTATTTTGCTTTTTCAATTTCAGAAAGCATTTTGGGAGCTCCAAAGTCATCAATGGAGGCCAGTCAGGTGCCAGGCGTCAAATTCAACATTCAAGCACTGAATAGAAGGTGAGATGATGAACATGCACAAAGAACGAAGGAGGAAGATAGGTGCCCCAGGAGGAGATAGGTGCCAACCATGGGTGCCCCAGGAGGAGATAGGTGCCAACCATGGGTGCCCCAGGAGGAGATAGGTGCCCAAATTTTCAGGGCATCAGATGGTGAAACAGGGTTCGTGCTTCCAAGCAAAGTTGTTCAGATTCTTCCCAGCTCTACAGTGAGTCTAGTGGTGCAATCATCAGATCAATCAATCACTTGAAATTCAAGATCAAATGGGGAGGTTTCAACTAGAAGACAGAAGGCAAACCTCAAAAAACTTCAAAAAATTTCTTAGTCTGGGAACTTTGGGCGCCCTAGGTGCCCAGGGGCGCCTAGCTTTTTGAGGGGTCAAACTCAACAATTAGGGTTTGCAGATGAGCTCAATCTCTTCAGGTTTCAATCAGCTTCGCAATGGATGTCTTCGTCAGATCGTCAGACTTGTTAATCACCGGCGAATTCAGATCAAGCTGAAGGTATAAAATAGAGTTTCAAGTTTGAAGATGAAAATCAAGCAAAAATGGCTAAGTATAGAGGAGTTGGGCCCCCCAAAAGGAGATAGGCGCCCTTGATTTGTAGGGCTTAAATAGATGAATTCGACAGTGAAGCCTTCAGCATGACTTCCTCAGAATTGATCAAGCTTTCCAATGAGATCATCAGCTCGTCAATCTGAGTTGGCAATCATCAGATGTTAAAGGTGGAACAGAGGGAAAAAACGAGCTAAATATCAAAAGTCAAAAGCAAAGTGAAAAATACAAAAAATATTCTAACTTTGGTAAAGTTGGGGGCCCCAACTAGCCAGGGGCGCCCAAGCTTTTGATGCCTCAAATCAACTTTTTTGCAGATGTAACTCCCAAAAGACCCCTCTCGAAATCCTTCAAGCTATTCGACGAATCTAACCGTCAGTTTATCGAAGCTCCGGATCATCCGAAATGGCAGGATCATCTGAAAGAGAGGAGATAAGCTTAAAACCTAAAAAACGTGAAAAAATGGTTAAGTCTGGTGAAGATGGGCGCCCCAGGTGAAGATGGGCGCCTAGGGTTTTGAGGCCTCAAATGACAGTGTTTGCAGTAGTAGTCTCGAAGATCACCTTGTCAGATTTAGCCAAGCTATCCAACAGAGCAGTCAGCCAACCGATCTGATTAGTTTAGCTCCCGGAATCAGAATTCTTCATAAGATCAAAAGGAAACATGGAGAAAATGAAGACCAGAAAAATGGCTAACTCTGAGAAGGATGGGCGCCCTAGAAGGAGAAGGGCGCCCATGATTTTGAAGGTCTAAATGAAGTTTCTAGCCAGAGTTGCCTCTAGGATGATCTTGTCAGGTTCGATCAAGCTTTGCGATGAATCAATCAGCTCGTCCATCAGATCAATTTGGAAGTTGGAGATCAAATTCCAAGTGGGGTTTCAAAGTTGAGAAAAAGTTGAAAACTCAGAAAAATGACTAAGTCTAGAGAAAGTTGGCGCCTCTAGCCAAGAAGGGCGCCCAAATTGCCATGCCTTAGTCAAAATTTTCAAAATTTCAAAATTTCAAGATGAAGGAAAACGTCCATGTTCAATGCACAAGCAGGTTTTAGGGTTTGGAGGATTAAAGCAAAAGAAAGCAAAGTTTTCTCAAGCCTAAAGCCTATTTAAAGATGCCTTTGCCATTCAATTCTCATCATTCTTTGCAGGTGGCGTCCAAGTTGAAGAGGGGAAGCAACTCAAAAGTTTTTCTTTTCAAGATTCAAGAGCCATAACTTGCCGATTTTTCAAAAGTTCTTCATCAATTTTCAGACCAGCAACATAAGACCTTGTTTTTTCATGTTTTTTTCTTTAAGAACATCAAATTTTTGAAGAAGGTCAAAATTTTCAACTTTCAGTGATCTGGGTTTTCTTAGCTCATCATTCTGAAGAATTTTTTTGAAGAAATTTCTCAAGTTGCAGCAGCTACTTTGTCCTTGCATGTCAGAGAAATCATCGAAGTTTTCAAGTTTTGATCATTTGGGTCCTCTTAAAACATTCTTCTGAACAAAACCCAGATCACAACTTTTTTCAAGAAAAATTTCAGATTCTAGGGTTTGTTGCTTTTTCAATCAGCCCTTAGTATTTTTCAAATCTGATCAACTAGGTTCATCTCAAATGTGTTTCTGAACAAAACCCAGATGCCAACTTTTTTGGTGAAAATTTGAAGAAATTAGGGTTTGCTGCTTTTTCAGCCTACACTCAAAATTTTCAAAAACGAACAATCTGGGTCTTCTTGTAACGAAATTCTGAACAAAACCCATATCTCAGAAAAATTTCGAAAAAATTTGTCCGTTTGAAGAAGAAAAACCAGCATTCTAAATTTAGAAAGTGTGCAAAATTTGTCTAAATATAGGCAAGTTTACATGCAATCTTCAAGGTTTTCAGAATGGAATACACTCCCAATGATTTCAAGACGAAGTCAGTACTATACCATGACTTCATCAAAACGGCTGAGACTGACTTGCATCACATCAAGCCGGTGTTCAACCTACATGCTTTGGAGAATGCAGGTAACACTGCAATCAGAAACCTAGGGCACTCTGGACTTCTCGCAGCAGCATCCATTCCTATTTCAGTGTAGAGTCTGGAATTTGTAATCGCTTGCATAAAGCATTACAATCTGGCGACACGGGAGATTCAATCAATAGATGGCAGAGTGATCTGCAGTTTGAAACCTGACGCGATTGAGAAATGCTTCTCAATTCCCCCTTGGCCTGAAAGTGTGACTATTTCTAAAGGAGAATGTGAAAGAACATGGGATATGCATAAGGAGAAATACAACAAGAAGATTGCACAAAAGTGGATGAAGGAAAATCATAAGACTTTGCCAAAGAACATTGGGCGAGGGGAATTCAAAGATGAAATTGCTATCATGATCACCTTGCTCAACAGGGTCACTGGACAAGAAGATGCTACGAAATTTCAACCCTTGATGTTCTATGTTATACCTCACATCATGAAGAAAACTGAGTTCTATGATTGGGCAACCTTAATCAGTGACAACCTCCATCAACAAATAACAAAATACTTCCAGATTCATGAATTTCACATGGTCTCCTACCTAGTCTACTTAGTGGCCTTCCAGGGCCAATTCAGAGGGTTGAACACTGAGGGGTACCTAAACGTACAACATATCTACAACTACTACCCTTAGCTGGCATTCACGAAGTCATTACATCATTACAAGAGGGTGAACGAGGCTTTCCTGATGCACACAGTGCGAGACCTGGATAATGAGTTGCATGTCCGTATTTCATCAACTACCAGGGCAGCAATAGCAGAGTGGGCAAATTGGTTATACAGTTTCCCACTTTCATCTACCTTAGAGTTTATGGCTTCTTCGACGCCCCACTCATGTTGCCAAGGTACCCATCAGATGAAGTTGTTTTAAAGGAATTTCTAAGGCAAGCACATGATGTCCACACAGTCTTGAAGAATAGAAAGAAACTCGCCTTCAATTTTCCATTTGGGTTGGGAATTTATACATGTAGATCAGCAGTGGATGCTAAGTCCATGAGTGATGAGTTGGCAACACTTGGTCTCAAGCCATACAGCGAGAGACGATCATATGACCCTCATGGTGTCTTCGCTGCCTGACTTGAGAAGAACTATGCTCATTTGCCCGCTCTTGAAGATTTTTGGGCTAACTGCAGAGATGAGTTCGAGGTGCGGAGGCGTAGTTACAGCAAGTTCACTCTTCATCAAATGAAAGACTGCCTATCAGAGGATATCGAGGGATTATCAAATAATGATGGAGATGTACTTCTCCCAATGTACACTCGGAAGCGAATTGAAGATTAGCCCCTTCCACAAGTCAATTGGGCTAACAAAGACTTCCTCTCAGTTGAAGAAAGGACAAGACAAGTCCTCGAGCACAGCAAGGTTTTCCTAGTCCTCAAGAGGAAGAAATCCATTCTAGCAGTAGAGCTGCCAAGGGTACAGTTATCACTTCCCTCTTCTTTCGGAGCACAATCAAAAGGGAAAGGTGTAAGTCAGTCTCAAGAAGGTGTAAAGGGCAGCAGGTCAACTAAAAACGTAAAAAGAAAGTTGGATTTCTCAAACATAACCATATAGGAGCAACCAACAGCTGAAGCAAAAGCTCCTCCAGTAGAGTCCGTACCTGAAATATACCCCTTAATTTTTTCCTTTCAATTCTCGATGTTTTCACAACACAAACCAGCACTATGCCAAATGTTAGCGTTAGATCCCAAAAGATATCCAACTTGAAAGTAACCTTCACCAAGAAAGTTCACCAAGATCCTATTGAAGGCGAGGTGATAGCTTATGGTGATGGGATCGTTAGCAATAATCTGAACTTGAAATACTAAGCTGGAAGTAAATGATAAAACTCAACGCCAAGAATGTGCACACAAGATCCCTTTGAAGGCGAGGTGCTAACATATGGCGGAGTAAGAATTACAAAACTGAAATAACTAGGTGGTGAACCAGCCATGAAAGAATTCCGCACTTCCACTAAATCAGTGGGGGGAAAGAGATTACAAAACAAACTAATTCATCCGCTGCGGCGGGCATCCACTCGTGAGTGGGAATTCACCACTTTTCAGTGGGTACAAATGAGAGAATTAACAAGTTCTTTTTCCACACTGGCGGTAAACCATCCAGGGGTTACAAATGTGATAATTAAACACAAATAAAGCAGTAATAAATGGACTGAAACAGTACTACTGTTATCAACCTTACAATGTAGAGAATTACTGCAAATTACAAGTGTTTTCAATAGAATCAAAGTACAACTGATAGAAGATGATCTCTCTCTATGATACCCTTCTGAATTATTGAAAATCAAACCAAAATCTGAACCTTAAGCAATCTGATTTTTCAAACCAGCAAACTGAAAATAAACAACCAGCAAACAGAAATTCAATCAAATGCTCACAACTTCATCAATATACCTCCAGATGGAATGAAATGAAATGCAAAGGCTCTTTGGAGGATAGGCGCCTAAGTTGCAACACTGAAACCGCATCAAATTCCCTTCAATTATTTGGCACAAACTTCAATGCTCTATTGAATGGTACGGCCTGGCTGGGAGGGCCGATTTTGCATTATAAAATTAAATACTTTGAATTAAATTCTGCTCTTCTGTGGGAAGGGGCGCCCATGTACTAGGAATCAATTTCTTCAATACCCAGAAGCACATAACAATCATACAAAAAGCTGTTAATGAAAACCTCCTTCAGCCATGATATGACCAGCAAACACAATTCTGAAGAATTATTATCAAAAACTACAAAATCTTCATGTCCCCATTTTTGGCGAGCATCGAGTTCGTAAGAGTTAGCCTATTATGCGACCCTCGTAGGCTGATAGGTTGGATAGAGGGTCATTTCGGAGCTTGGCTCAGCTTTAGATTGGCAGTGTTGATCAATTGGCTTTCGTTCGGGCTCATTCGGACGTTTCTTGCAGAAGTTGCTATTTTTAGCAGTTGTTGGCGGTCGGCGTGGGACCCCTGCTATTTTTAGCAGTATGGACTTATTACGTTCAGAATCACTTCCTTTGTCGACAGCATCAGACGGCTC
Source organism: Sequoia sempervirens (assembly GCA_007258455.2). Taxonomy (NCBI): domain Eukaryota; kingdom Viridiplantae; phylum Streptophyta; class Pinopsida; order Cupressales; family Cupressaceae; genus Sequoia; species Sequoia sempervirens. The sequence goes on from VDFB02081780.1 coordinate 22,325, forward strand.
GAGCATCGGGTTAATAATGAGCGAGATATTAATATTTAATTGTATTAATTAAATATTAATTATTGATGGTTATAATATAAAGTTATAATATTAAATTATAACTTAAGTGATTCTATTTGAGGGGGTCGCCCAACATCAGGGAAGGGGCCATTTTGCATATTAAATTTATAATTTAATATTTGGCTGAGACTATTGAATTAATAAAAGAATTAAAAGTCAAATATTTTAAAATTCCCTATCTTTAAGGAAATCGCACTTTTGAGAAGAATATAGGCTTTGCATTGGGATTTGAGCCATTATGACATTTGTGAATTGAAAATTGATCAGTCTTCGACAGAGAACGAAAGCTGTAGGGTTTCAGTCTCGAACGCATTGGAGAACGAGCCATCTCCAGTGAGAGCGATTCAGAGGGTGTGAAATAACACCTGATTTATTGCCAGCACAGAGGTTTCTTCATCCATAAGAAATCATAGAGCTATAGGGATATTTATATTCAAGGGTTTCAGTTAATCCATTCATCCAGGAAGCAGTTGTGATCAAGGTGCATCATATTGGTGAGGGTAGAGATTCTAGAAAGGGTCGTACCATTGTACTATCTGCTGTACCAGGGCCGTACTTCTTTACAGTAGGCCGTACTTCCTTCTTGGGAGCCGTACATATTGTCTTGAAGAAGACGCCTTTCATTCAGGCATTCTATCATCTTTGTTGGAGGCGTTTTAGCATTTGGAACAAGTTGCAAACATTATACTGAGGGAAAAAGGGTCTTTTAAGGCTGCCGTACTAGATCTGGAAATCACCAGTTTGCTGCAAAAATCAATACCAGGCCGTACTCTTTATTCTGAGCCGTACTTGGCTTGCAGAGCAAATCGCCTTATATTTTCATCATTAGTCTTCTTATATTTGGGCGCCAAGATCCAGAGAACCATTGCGTAGCATCTTGCAGAGGAAGAAGTGTGTCAACATTGAGCCGTACCATCTATGCTCATCTTTCATCTATGGCGACTGAAATCAGGTTCTTTGAATATTGAAAATCAATTGCTTTATTCATTGCATGTAATAGAGTATTTGTTGTAACCATCTCAGAGGACAAATAAACACATTGGCATTAGTATTACATCATTTCCTGAGTCAGATAATTTTCATAGAATTTATTCTTTATTTATTGCAAAGTCGTACCTTTTTATTTATGCTCAAAATCCCAAAAACCACAAAAAACTAAAAACTTCAGAAAAGACAAGCAAAACTGTCAGATTTGAGAAACGGAGGAAACTAGGGTTTCTACAAAATCTTCAACTTTGAAACTCAATGTGCACTTCTAGATGAAGCACACTCACAATCATCCATCTAGGGAACCATAGTTTCAAGCCCGAAGAATGGAGTAGAAAAGCTAAGCTTCCCCTTAGCCGGGTTCTGAAATCAATTCAGCAGCATTTCAATACAATTTTCCAAAGATGATAAATGAATGAGCAATGGCCTGCTTTTATAGAATTGAAGATGACTGTTGGCTCTTCAGCTTCCATCTTTTTTCCCTCCAAAAGAGATGCCCATTTCACTTTTGAAATATTTTAATTTTTAAAATATTATATTCACCTTTCTAGGCATCCAAGACTTAAGGAGAAATATTTACTTTAGAAATATTTAAATAATTTCTCAATGAGGCGTCCACCCTCAAAGGCCACCTTTTAAAACAATTTTAAGTCATTAATACTAGGCTAAGGGGGCCAATAAGAAATTATAACATTAATGACTTAGAATAAATTATTTTACCCAAAATGAGCCTCAAAATGCTGAAAGCCAAATATGCTCCAAAGTGCACTGCTCAAAACGGAAACTGAGTTGACTACTAATGCAATTGCCCAAGATGGCACTGCTAGAAATAGAACTTACTAAAAATAGTAAATTGTAAAAAAGTTGCCCAATGCCTTTGCAAAACATACCACTGCGAAGCTCTTTGAAAACCCAGAAAACTCCACCAGACATGCATCCGAAACTCTAACATACAAGCCATCAGAAATGCATCAGAACCCCTATAAAATAGGAAACCCTAATTTTACCTCTGACGAGCATACGGGCTTCCGAAAATAGGCTATCAGTCACTAAAGGGTGTATAGCTAAAATGGGGACATTACAGTACCTCAAAAGGAAGCAGTAGACGAGCCTTTGACACATGATTCTCCACCATTGCCAAGGTCTTCGCCAATTCGTATTGATATAGAGGATGAAGAAGATGAAGTTACAGTTGAACCTCCCAAGGGAGTTAGTAGAGATACTACCATATCTTGGCTTGAGAGCTCCTTGGTAAGGAAGAGAAGAAGACCTTCGTATCAGTTGAATTTTGATGATCTTGACAACATCTATTAGGAGGCACCTAAGAAGAAAGCAAAGAAGCAAGTTCATTTTGAGAGAAATCCTGATGGTGAGATGATCATGGAGACTGCTACACCTTCCGAAGATAGAAACATAGATGAAGTGGATATAGATGACCTCGTGATGGTGAAGGCCAATCTTGGAAAAAGCACCAGACATGCGGATATTAGTTTGTTTAGAGTTGTATCTGAAAGCCTTCAAGAAAGAGTGCTCAAAGATGGAGAAGAAAAGGCAGCCCTCAAAGCTGAAATACGGCAACTCAGGCTTTACATTTCTAACCTTGTTCATGGCACTTCACAGGCTACTCAATTGCTGCCCCAGGTTTAAGAGACACCAGTTGATCATCATCAGTTAAGGCAGCTGGTAATATGTGGGAAACAAACTCTAGAATGGATGGAGAGTTTCATCGTCAGAGGAAAAGAAATCTTGGCACAGATGTTTCAGCTAAGGGATAATGCTCATAAGCTATGTCAAGGAATTCAAGGATTTGAACAGTCAATGGCAGAGGTGAAACCAAAGCATGAAATCATCATTACAGATTTAGATACAGCCTATGGTTCAATGGATTCAAGAGAACACAAGAGGCAGATCCTTGCATGGAGAGAGTGTCACATCTTCAAGGTGAGAACCTATGAGAGGATAGCCGAAGAGTTTGTTGCATACAGGCAAAGGGTGATTGAGGCTTTTCTGTTCATAAATGAGTTTATTACAGAGATCCCAACTCGGTGTCATCATGATGATGTTTCCTATGTCAGACTTGATGAAGTGCAAGCCCAGTTTCAGAGTGTTGTCCATAGCAGTGATGGCAGCACGAGTCAGATTTCCATGATGTCAACAAGGTTTGAGAAAGCGGCCAATGAAGTCGAAGATTTCCTAAGATCGATTGCAGATGGAGAGGATATCCTAGAAAAGCGAAACTTTGCTATTGATAGTATTGATGCACCTAACAAAGGCACAGGTTCCAACTTTCTAGCAGATGTGATCGAGATTTAAAACAACTTTCTACTAGAAGCTTTCTTTCTGCTTTCTTTGTATTCTCGGAACAATTCTTATATATTCTTTGAAGAGAAAGAAAGATAAAATGTAATAGCTGGCATTTCCTGCTTTTCTTGTTTTCTTAGGTGGTTAGATGTTATCTTCTTTGAGTTTTAGAAATAAAGCTTGCTTGTTGAGCAAGCCATAGTTGTAAAAGCAAGGAGATTTTAGGGTTCCCTACTCCTTTGCTTGTCTATAAATAAGAGCAGTCTTGCTCATTTATTTTGAACCATACTAGTGATAACAAATTGCTGAGCTTATTTTTCCTTCAAGTTGTTGTCTTGTAGTTGCTGTTCACTTTGTGTAAGAACAAGTTTGCATGTCTCTTTTAGCTGCAAGTTCTTGTTCCGTGCATGTGCTTAGTGTAATCTTTGTTCCATAAATTTGAGAAATAAAATCTTGAGCCTCTTTTGCCTTGATATAATGTCTCAGATTTCCGTTTATTGTGTTATGTTTATATGATCTTAATTTCAGCTCGCATTGAAAGTAAGTAGATGTATGTTGAAAAAGAGTTTATTTAAGTATTTTGTCAGAGAATCAAACTTTGTTCATTTCTATTTCTCTTGCTCTGCGTTTATTTGAGAAAATAGAAACGTCTTTAGCGTAGGTTAGCCGTAGTTGAAGTTCTAAATCAGAAAATTTTAGCTACGGTGCTTGAGTTTTATAAACCTTGTGGTCTTAGCTGAACCAAAAAGATAGGAAAATTAGTTTTAATTTACTTTCTTGAACACCGCGTAATGTCCCCTTCTCGAGCATGATCTTCTCAGATGACCGTTGGCCTATTCTGGAGACCCGTAGGCTCTCGGACGGTTTGATTAGGGTTTCTTGTGTGGAGGTTGCGGTTGCTCGTGAATTGGTGATTGAACTGCGGATTCCTTCTGGGTTTTCTGTGGGCTTCGCAGTGATATGTTTCTCTTGGCATTCTGAGCACTTTCTGGAATTTACTATTTTTAGTAAATTCTATTTCTGGCAGTGGTCCTATTGGTCTCGGCACAGTTGACTTTCCTCTTCAGTCGACTCAATTGGTTTATTCAATTTTGGCCTTGGGATGCAATTTCGGAGAGATAAGTTCATTTCACTTAAATAACATTATATTTTAATGTTATATTCCCCCCTTGGCCTAATCTCTTAACTTAATGTTGTTTTAAAAGGTGGTCTTTAAGGGGTGGCGCCATCATTGAGATTATTTTATAATTATTAAGGTTGAATTAAAACCTTAAGTTGGACGCCAATATTGAAGTGATGAATTTAATTAAAAAGTCAAAGTTGAAGCCTTGAAGAAAGTTCGCCCTTTCTTGGAGGGAAAAGGAATTAGGGTTTCTTGAAGCTTCTGGAAAGGTCTTCGCAAATTATAAAAAGGCATCTTGGGTCTTCACTTGGGTATCTTTTGTCTACAGGAATGTTATGCTGCCAGATTGGCTTTGGGATTGCTTCGAGGAATGAAGGCCTCCTAGCTTGGCTCTTCTTCTTGCTTGAAAGACAGCAACTAGTTGAGAGGTTTGAGTGTTATTGATTTGTCTTTTCAGTTATAGTTGGTTTCCTATCCTTCGTAGTTGAGTTTTATCATTTCCTGTCAATTCAGAGTTGCTGGTCATGACTGCTGAATGTATATTTCTGCTCACAAGTCTCAAATCTTAAACATTCTCATTCTGGGTATTGTCTCATTGTGTTTCCCTGTTGGAGGCGCCCCTTCATGAATATTTGCAGATTTTAATACGAAGTTTATGATTTTATAATGCAAATTCGTCATTCCTTGAAGGCCGTACTTTCTGGAGTGCCTTGGGATTCGTGTCAGTAATTAATAACCACTTTTAGATGCCATTTCTTATTACTAAGTTAGGCGCCATCATTTTGAAGGTCTATTGCATCAGATTTGAGATCATTTGGGTGAGAAATGAGAGAGTTATGAGCATTTTGACAAGGATCTGTGTTGCTGGTTATATATTTTAAAGTGCAGGTCTGTCATAATCAGATTTGAGAAATCTGCATTCTCCTTCTTGGATTGGTGTTAGGAAATCATTAAAGGCTTTGTAAAAGATTCCTTGTTGTTGCAGCAATTTGAAGAGTTCTAATACTTGATCTTGCAGGCATTTAAATATTCATTGTAAGCTGAACAGTAGTACTGTCAGCATTTCTCTCAGTCTTACTTTACATTCTGTATACGCAATTGTATTTCTTTATATCTCCGTCATATGGTAGCTCCCATTCCGTCTCGGGTTGGAAAGCACATTCTTGACGTCGAGTACTTCAGCATTCTTGCTTATTTCCCTTAATAGCATTGTAATTCTTAGCACTCCACCATATGGTTGCCTCCTTTCCATACTGGATTGGGTAGCACATGCTTGGTGTTGAGTTTGTTTTCAGTACTTGTAGCGTAGAAGATCCTCTGACCATATGTTCGTCCTTCGCGGACACATTCTTGGTTAGAGTTACCTTCAGTTGCATTTTGTTTAAGGCACTGACGATCCTCTTGCCATATGACAGCCTCTCTCTTGTTGAGATTGAGTGCGCATTCTTGGCAACGAGTTATTTGTAATCTGCTGGTTTGAATTATCTAACCCTAACGGGTGCTCTCTGCATTGTTGTGTACTTGGTAAAAATTGAAAAAAAAAATTGGCTCGGAATATTTCACACCATCAACAAAGAGGGAGCTTCCCCTCTGAATTTGAAAAGCAGGTTACTCCACATAGCTGTCCATTTCTAATTCGCATTCCAGAGGTGCGAATTAAAACGCCAACAATTTCATTGATGATTTGAGAAGGGACATGGTTGCAAAATCATTGTCCTCAAGAATAGAGGTTGTTGGTGGTGAGCAGGCTGTTGAAGACAATGAGTGTATGAAGATGGCATCAAGTAGAAGAACAATATCAAGTGATGATTGTGTTTGCAAGCGGGTAGAAGAAGGTGTTGGTGCACTATGTGACAACAATACAGATGAAGATGACAGTGTGTGCACATACCTTTAGTTGGATCAATCATTCGTGGGTGAATGAAAAGATTAATGATGACCTCCAGCTCGAGAATGAGGAATATTACCCTCTTATTTATTGCAGTAGTGTGGACAACAAAGAGGATGCTTATGCAAGAGATTCTTTAGATGAATCAACTTAGGTAGCTGATTATGCAGACCATGTGTTTTCCTACGGAATGTAATTCAAGTACTACGTGCTACTGGCAAACTAGTCATGTGCAGAACATAGAACAGAATAGTAAACTAGAAGATATCATGTTTGAACATCAGAAGCTTTATTCATTATCAGAAATGTCATGTACAATCCGAGAGTATCAATAGTGCTTAACAATATAACCATCCGCACAACTATTTCCTGACTACAGCAACTGACTACATATAACGTTCGGCGGTGGTTAGATAACCAACTGACACGACGTTTCATAACAACATTAACATTAACATTAATCTGGACATGATTACCCGAAAGTACATGACATGTATTATTCTTACTAACTATAGCTTTATTAGTAATTGGCCGACTATGACCAAGGCCGACTACGGCCGACAACAAAGTAAAGATATACTACTAACATCATCCCCCCCTACAAAGAAGTCGTCTTCCAGGCGACAAAACAACACCAGGGAATGAATGTCATAACAAAATTAATGAGGGGGAAGTGAGGACGTCCCTGGATGTACAGATGATGTTGGCGTAGTGGAGGAATGATCTGCCCGTAGTCGCCTCACTTCATCTGTGCGTGTGCGGAGTTGGCGATCAGCAAGTATCTCCCTCTCCCTAGCGGCCTTCACCATAAGAACTACATTCATCAACTGGTCTTTCGTTTTGGCTGCCTCTGCGCTCTTCGCTACCAGTTGATCTTCCAAGTCTTTCACTCTGCACCCCCATGCCTCCTCTTTCTGTCGCGCCTCCTCTTCCAAGGTGAGCACCCGAGTCTCCAAAGCCTCCAACTGGGCTCCCCTATCTTGAGCTAGCCGGGTCTGCTCTATCAAATCTTTCTGTATAGTAGTTATTTGGGCAGCTGACTCCTCCTTCATCTTCTGTAAGAATCTATATGCTTCCACCCTGCGGGATACTGCAACCTCAGTGGATAGCACCTAACGTTTCATGAGGTAGAAGACATCTCGAAATGCAAGCTCAATATGGTAAAGACTCTCAAGAACGCCAGCATCTTGACCTGCTAGTCGTGGTGGTCTACCCCGCCATGCCTTCATCATCGCAGTGGTCTCCCCTGTTGGCCATCCTACACCGAATATCCGAGTAAACTCGGCTTCACACCCCATCTGCACAAACCCTCAGATACGTTGGACCTCCTGTCCCATGAGTGGAGATCGGCCAATCTTAAGCTCACGAGAAACCTGGCCTACTCGAATCATTAATCTGCCCATATGCTCCAACTCCTCCACATATCGCTGCACTGTACCAACTGGATCCGATGGGTCTGGTTGAGACATCTCTACCACAAGTCCATCCGTGGAGTCACCCTCCTCCTCGCCAAGGGTTGCAGCCTCCGGAAGTACATCCCTAGCTGTCTGCTCAGGCTCAGGTACTGCTATCCCTGGCGTCATCTCTGGCGGTACTTCAGGTTGGGCAAGCGTCTCCTCCACCAGTCGAGCTGTCTCGCTCTGCTGGGTGTGGAGAACAGGGCCTGCTTCACCCATCAATCCCTCTAAAGGACTCTCTATCCCCTGCTTTGGCTGCTCGGCCACCTCGAGTGTGAGGCCCACTGATCCTAGCCAACTGTCAATCTGGGCTACCCCTGGTGCTCCTGGTGGTGTAATAGGGGAAGTAGCGGTCCCGTCTGTGACTGTCCCCCACGTCTCTGTCGCCGGGGGTTCCCCAGGTGTTGCAACTCCGGATGTCGAACCTGGTAGGTCCCTATTCGCTGGAAGCTGCTCAAGTGTAGGAGCCTCAGCTAAAATCTCAACCGATGCTGTGGATGCTGCCGACATAGTAGCCGCCGATGCAGTGGCCGCCCAATGTGATGGCATTGTGGCAAGTGGCACCCATCCTGGTGATGCGTTGGGTGATGAGGCCGCGACTCTCAGTGTCCGCCCAACTCCAACTGGCGAAACCGGAAGAGTGAAAGTCACTGTCTGTTCCTTCTCTGTCACTGGCGGTGCTGGAAGAGTGAACCCGGTTGGTTGCAATAATGGTACCTCCACGGCTGCTACTGTCTGCCCGTCAATAGCTACAGACACCTCATCCCCTGGCGAACTGGACGCCAATACTGAAGAAGACAGATCAATAGGTTCCCCTTCTGATGCATCAGCTTGCTTCGATGTCTCTTCGACCGATGTTTCCTCTGCCACCGATGCCTCTTTCTACTTCCTTTTCTTTCCTCCAGTAGTGCCTTCACCAACCTGTTTAAGTTCCAACTCGGTCCAGTAGAACACCGTCGGCAATCTTGGGTCTAGGTGTGTGAGAGGCTGCAGTCGACCCCATCTGCTTTCCGGCACCTGAGTATGCACAGCATCAAGGAAAAGAGAAATTGCATGTGTCATGTAAAAAGCCTTGTGCTGCTGGGCTAAGAATTCCCGGATCCTTTCAGTGAGTAACCTTGCCCAGTTATATACTCGGCCAACACTCAGCCCTACCATATAATCTACCATCCAGATGGCGATGTCAGACGCACGACTGGCACCAGTGAGTCGACATTTCATTAAATCTAAGAGGCACTTCCATTCGGCAGTTGCCAGGTAATGTTTGCGGAGGCCCCGATTGCCTGCATTCCATATAGTGTCCTCTTCGGCTGTTAAATCTTGGCGACACACTTTTTGGATCAAGATTTCCTTATGCTGCTGTGACATCTTCTTTGGCTTATTCACTCCTATCCCAGTGGCGGAAACGCCAAAAACTGGCTCAAAATCCTGCGGCCAGAAGGAAACTGTGACTGTACAGCCTCTATAGTCGATCACTGATTTGTGACTGTGTCGGCAATAATTATCTACCATGGCCTTCAACCAGGGCTTGAACTCGCGTGAATTAAAAAATGGTACCAGAATGGCTTTATCCACCCGAGCATGCTGTAGTGCAATCTTCAGAGCATGGTCATCGGCTGTGCTCTGCCACCACTGCTTGCACTCGTTGCTAGTTAAATTTTCCCAAGACATTGTCTCGGTGTCGACATCCATTCTCTTCTTCTTGCCTGCCGAGGTTACTTTCGGCCTCTGTTGCACAATTTTCTTTCCTTTGTCCATTGTATCGATTATACGGTGATTCCAGTTGATTTTATTTCCTTTCAGGCAGATGCCAAAACTGCCGAAGTCTGATAACTGTCGATTGCCCAAACTGCCGAACTCCAACAACTGCCCTGAATGCCGTACGATTTGAAGCTTTTGAAGAAGCCGTACATTATGAAATTTTTGACAAGAAGAGGGCCGCACGATGTGGCAAACCTGAGAATGATGAAGCCGTACGTTGTGAAATGCTGGTGAATGAGGAAGCCATATGATTTGGAAATCTTCTGAGTGAGAGAGCCGTACGATGCCAAGAACTTGAGAGTGACAAAGCCGTACGATGTAAAAACCTTGTGCGTTCCTTACGATGCCGAATCCTTGAAAGTGTCGTACGGTGTCAAGAGCATGAAGGTGCCGTACGGCGTCAAAAGTCTGAGGATGCCGTATGTCTATAATCTCAGTGCACTCTTCAACTCGGCAAGTTTGCAAATTTTCTATGCTTTGGGAACCCTGCGAATACCGTACACATCCAATAATTCTTGCCTGTGGTTGCTGTACGATGTAGAACCTGGCACTAATTCCAACTTGCAATGGCCGTACGATGTAGAACCTGGCACTAATTCCAACTTGCAATGGCTGTACGACCTCCAGTGACCAAAAGAATGAAGAATGAAGAGCTTGTGATTGTCGTACGATTGCTAGTGACCAAAAGAATTGCCGTACGACCCCAAAAGACCAAAAGAACTGCCGTACGATCTCAGAAGACCAGAGGGATTTCCGTATGATCAGAGGAAACAAGTCGTGCCCAGTGGATGAAGGAATCAACCCTTGTCGTACGACTTGAAAAGCTTTATTAGACCCTCGTACGGCCTTGAAGTACTTGAGATGCCGTACGAATTCCTTATCTGGCGATTTATGTTGAGTATGAAATCTCTGATGCCGTACCTTTGTCCTCCTGTACGTCACTGTCTTCCTGCCGAGTGTTCTCAAAGGTCGCACTTTATCTTCCTTGTCTAAGATTCGGCTATTTCGCACTTTAGCTCTTTTAATTCCTTTTAGCTTGCAATCCATGTTTCTTTTATTTCCGTTTTCTCTCTCCTTTCTACTGTATTTTCTTTGTTTTTCTCCATTCATTCTTCAATCCTCCATTTTTTCATGCCTTTTAAATTTTTTCTCTTCTATCTTTAATTTTTTCAATTTTTGTTTATTTTCTCTCTCCTCTCCTCTCTCTTCTTTTTCAAAAGTTCTTTTTATTCCCCGTACTCCTCTATGTGTTCTCACCTTTACCTCATATGCATAGTACCATTTGCATGTATACGAGGGCTGCTTATAGCATTCTTCCTCACAACATGATCCGATATATTTTATATCAAACCATTTATCAAGCAATGGAGCAGGGCCAGTACCTTTGAAACTGCCGTCAATATATCGCCCGCCGTAACGTTGATACCACGTAACCTCTTCGCCTTTTATAGTTGGTGGCTCGGTTGCATTAGGTATTATTTTCCAGAGCCCATCTCGTGTCACCAGCCTCGGCACCTTCCTCCGTTCTCGTCTCGAGTGCTTAATGACATCTTCAGTGTACCCGTCTATACTTGAAATGAACATATCTTCTGTCATCAATACAGTATTTAAACAAGGAGTTGTTCGTTCAAAATAGGCTTCCCACTGCTCATCATTCCAATCATGTGCTTCATCATCAGCATCCTCCAGTTTACACAAGCTTCGCTCGTGGGCTAGTTGTTCCTCTTTCTCTTTCTGCGCCTCGGTGTCTAATTCTTTCGCCAGGTATCCTCGCCGGAGGCCTTCATACGGGGCTATATAGCACCAGTGTCCCCCCATTCTCCGCCATAGTGTTGGTGTTCCGAATACTGCATTGGTCAGGTGTTTGTGTATTCGGTGTACAGCGATGTCTTCCACCCTCTTCTGTACCAGTCTCTCTTCAATGATTTGATCTACGCCGGACTCCATCCAAACTCCTTCGGCTGCATAGCCGGGGCCTCCTGGTCCCCAATCATATTCTAGCGAATCCTCTGCTTGCACAGCCCAATCTTCTTTAGTAGCATAACCCAACATATTGATGGCAATGGCGTTCTCTTTCCTTTCCTGATACTGCTTCTATTTAGAACCATTGATTGCTTCTAGTATAGGTGACCCGTCTAAATTCTCAAGTTTTATAGAGCCATTGTCATAGACTTCTTGAATTCGAAACGGTCCTAACCAACGGACTTTGAACTTCCCAGGCTTAATCTCGTTACGGCCGTTATATTTCAAAAATAACTGTCCTGGTCGGAAATTCATTCGCCGGAGGTGCTTACCGTGCCAATACTTCCTTCGCCATTGCATATTCTCCGTCGCCCATTGTGCCATTACCCTTCGCTCATCCAGCTTATTCAGTTGGTATAGTCTTTCTTTTAAACTTTCAGTATCGCCCAACCGATGCTCCACGGCTATCCTTAGGCTGGGTACCGTGTACTCCATCGGCATCACTGCCTCCTGACCGTACATTAATTGGAAAGGCGTGTGGCCCATTGTTACCTTGTACGTTGTACGATATGCCCATAGGACGGCTGGTAACCTTTCTTCCCAGTCAGCTTCTTCCACGCCACATGATTTGTGAATAACTGATACGAGCACCTTATTTGTAGACTCCGCCTGGCCATTAGCTCGTGGGTAGTACGGACTTGACAGGTTGTGAAGAATTCGGAACTCCGTCGTCATCAACCTGATCACATGATTAACGAAATGCCCTCCACGATCACTTGTGATCCGAATGGGGATGCCGTACCATGTCACTATTTGCTCATAGATAAATCTTGCCATACTCTGCGCTGTATTGTCTGGCAATGCTCGAGCTTCAGCCCACTTCGTCAGATATTCAGTAGTGACCACAATATATCGGCATTGATGCAAGTGACTCACCTTTAATGGTCCAATGAAATCCAATCCCCATCTTTCGAACAATTCCTGTGGCTATGAGGGATGTAGTGGCATGAAGTCCTGCTTCAATGGTTTCCCGACCCTCTGGCAAGTGTCACAGCCTAACACCCACTCCTTAGCATCAGTGTGCATCGTCGGCCACCATAGGCCTGCCAAGAGAATTTTCCTTGCTGTAGTATCTGGTCCCATATGGCTGCTAGCCAGTCCTTCATGTGCCTCCTTTAGTACGCCTGGTATGTCTTCTTCTACGACACATCTCCGGAGTATCTGATCAGGTCCCATTTTGTAGAGCAAGCCATTGATCAACTGGAACGTCTTACTCTTCAAGACGAGCTTTCGCCTTTCCGCCGGTGGCATTTCCTTCGGGAATGTGGATGTGGCCAAATATTCCCCAATCTTCTCATACCACGAGGGTAGTATTGCAATCTGGAATAAGTGTGCATCCGGAAAATCTTCATTCACGCCTCCTTCGGCAGGTTCACTCGACCGGATTCTGGACAACTGGTCAGCAATCACATGGCTCTTACCCGGTCGTACGATGATAGTAAATGTAAATTCTTGTAGCAGTAATAGCCACCAACTTACTCGTCCTTGAATGATTGGCTTGTTTACTAAATACATCAAGGCTTGATGGTCCACAAAGAAGGTGAACGGCGTGGCTAGGAGATAGTGCTGAAACTTCTGTATGGAGTAAACCATTCCTAGTGCTTCACGCTCGGTCGTACTGTAATTCCTTTCTGCTTTTGAAAGTAGCCGACTGGCGAAGAATACAGGGTGGTCCAACCCATGTGCTCCCACTTGTGCTAGGGTTGCTTCGATGGAAAAATTAGAGGCATCTACATGTACATGGAACTCCTTATCCCAATCCGGATACATCAATATGGGTGAGCTAATCAATCGATCCTTCAGTTCCTTGAATGCCTTCTCCTGTTCTTCGGCCCATATAAATGGTTGGCCCTTCCTTGTCAGTAAGTCGAGAGGGTACGACACTTGGGCAAAATTTTTAATGAATCTCCGATAGTATCCCACATGCCCGAGGAAGGACTTCACACCGGTGACGTTCTCCGGAGCCTCCATCTGTACGATGAATCGCACCTTGTCGGGATCAGTTTTCAACCCAGCTTTGCACACAATGTGTCCGAGCATCTTCCCTTGTGGCACCATAAATCTGCATTTCTTCGGATTCAAGGCAAGGCGGGCTGCTCTACACCGTTCCATGCACTCGCCTAAGGCTTTCAAATGTTTTTCCTTATCACTATAAATTGACCAGTCATCGAGGAAAGCTTTGAAATTACCTACCGACATTTTGTCAAAAATGTGGAGTATTATCCTCTGGAATGTAGCTGGTGCGTTGCATAATCCAAACGGAATTCGGTTGTATGCGTACACCCCGTCCTCAACCACGAACGTAGTCTTTAATTTGTCTTCCTCCGCGATACTGATTTGATTGTAACCCGAGAAGCCATCTAGAAGGGAGTACATTTCATGCCCCGCAACTTCTTCGAGGATTGTGTCTGTGAAGGGAATAGGGAATGGATCCTTGATCGTCACTGCATTCAGACTCCGAAAGTCAACACAGATTCTAATTTGCTCCTTCTCTTTCTTCAAAGATATGACGATCGGTGATACCCACTCACTGACATCCACCTTGAAAATGATGCCTGCTTCCAGCATCTTCTCAATCTCCTCTTGGACTTTAGCGGCATAATTTTTGTTCATTTTGTACGGTCGCTTTCGTATGGGCTAGGCTCCCGGTACGAGAGGAATCCAGTGTACGCATAACTCCGGTGGTACGCCCTTCAAATCTTTGTACGTCCAAGCAAAAGCATCTTTATATTCCATGAAAATTCTGAATGTTGCCGCCTTTAGTACAGGGTCCCAATCATCACCCACAAGAATCTCCTTAGGTTTGTTTGATTCCCCAAGGTTTACCTTTTTCAGCGTCGGCTCCTCGTACTTGATGATTTTGTCTTGTTCAAACTTGTGCGCTGGCGTCACATCCAACTCTACCATACCTTCTTTATATTCTCCGTACTCGGGAGGAAATGTTTCACTGGTCGAGCCTTTGTCTTCTTCTGCTTCCCCCTCCTTGACTTGCAGCATGTTGCAATCAGGGTGGAAGACTTCATAATCCTCCATCTGCCAGTGAAACAGTTCGTTCAGTGAACTAGTCTCATCCTCCGAGCAACTCCCAATCTCCAGTACCCCTTCTTCATCTGGTTCCATTAGCTTTCTTTCATCATCATCTGATTCTCCTCCGGATTCAGATGCCGAAGATGCTAGATCTTCACTGACCGCCTGGTTCTTCAGATCAATGGTGTATTTCCTCCCCCGATTTTCTATTGAGAGTGTATTCCTCTTCCAGTTGTGGGTTGCCTTGGCAGCTATCAACCATCCCCGTCCCAAGAGTGCATCGTACGCCTTTTTCTCCAGTGGGATGACTACAAAATTTAGCAAAAACAGCTGTGTGTCGATCCAGACTTTCTGCTCCATTAGTGTACCAAGCGGTCTGATTCCATGTTGATTTGCTCCCACGAGGTGGAATGTCAGGGGCCAAAGAGTCGGCTTACCCAAACACTTCCAGGTCTCTTCTGGCAGTACGTTTACTCCCGAACCTCCATCGACGATAGTGTTAGATAATTTCATTCCCAAGATTTCCATCTCGACGACGGCTGGTTTCCTCGCAATGCTTACTGCGAGTAGCATTGGGTCTGTGGTCTCGGCTACCGGTTCTGGTGGACCATTCTGAAGATTTTCTTCAATAACATTTGTAAGCGCTACTCTGAGATAAGGCATCGTTTGTAAAAGATCAGTTACCTTGATGGGTACGGTTGTGTGAAGCACCTGCCGTACGATATTCTTCTCCGACTCCGACTGCAGCAACGTACTGGTAGCTTTAGAATTCCTGCATTCATTCACCATTGCCTCTTCTACTTTCGTCTTGGCTTCCCGAAATCTTTCCTTCTCCGTACGAGGGTCTGGATAATTTGCCCTTTTTGACTGCGCCCTTGTAATTGCCAAGACTTCTTCGTCGGCTATCTCCAGCATATTGATACTACCTTTCTGCTTTGGACAGTCGGTGTCTTCATGATCACCCGGTCCACACCACTTGCATAGCTTTCCCCCGTTGCCTTGGCTACTCTGAAAATCCCTCGCAAAGTGCCCCCATTCATTACAGCTTCGGCATTGGATCATGGGCCGTCCTTTGCTATCGTACTAAATCTTGCTTTTGGGCGTATTTCTCCGATTGTTACGGTAGCCTCCAGGGGATGCATTGTTGCTCTGTGGTTTTGGTGGTGTGGTCGGAGGAGTTGACTGTTCGCCTTGGGTGAAGAATACTTGCGAACTTCTGGTTTTTAAGTTGTATGGGCACTCCTTGACGGAGTGTCCCATAACTTGGCAGATGTCACAGAATAATTTTTTCAGGCAATTAGCCTTTGTATGACCTTTCGTCTTGCAGTCGGTACACCATAATTCATTTGCCTCTTTGGAGCCTTCCCTGTTGGCTTTCAGTTCTTTCATCATCCGCATCATATCCCGCCGAAGAGCTTGTACAGTTGCCGATTCATCTTCACTTTCCTCTGCACTCTCTACGTCATCCCTCTTCTTCCCCTTCGAGGATGTCCTGTTCTCACTTTCAATGTCCATCGCCCGAATGTATGCTTCGTTGTACGAGGATGGTGGTACTACTTTCATTTTTCGCCGAAGCGAGGGAACCAATCCCTCAATGAACCATCTTTTCTTTAAGCCATCCACCGGCTGTGCCTCAAGCTTTCCTATCAAGTCTTTCAACTTCCTGTTGTAGGTCCGTACATTCTCGTGCTTTCCTTGTTTAGTATGATATATCTCCGTGACGATCTCACTATCGTCCCATAGAAGTTTAAACTCTCCCTGAAATGCTTCCTTCAATAATCTCCATGTAGCTTTGTGTGCTTGATCTAATTCAGAGTACCAATCAATGGCACTGTCTCTGAGCGTCGCTGGAAATGCCTTCAGCCATTGGTCGGGATCATCTTGCCCGCTGGCTATCCAGATTGTCTCACATGTCTTGCAATGCCGTACGGGATCTTCAGAGCCATTCCCCATGAATTTCGGCAACTTTTGCCGCTTCGGATGAGCCATCTTTCCCGGTTGACCTCCTTGTGTGTTGGACCCGATTAGACTAGTGGTTTCCTCGCTACGTCTTTGTGCGTCACTTGCACTCTTGGCCACGTACGAGTCACTCCCACATCCTCCATCAGCGTCCTCAACACCGTGGGTCTCCTCGGGTTCCCTCCAATGCTCTCTCTGCCTTGGGGTCTTAAGCTTTGGTCTTCCACTCCTTAGCTGGTCTTCGTCGTCCGAGAGGGACAACTCTCGAAATCGTCTGATGCTACTATTCAAATCATCTTCATTTTCACAGGGGTTATATCTTCCTACGTGTGGA
Source organism: Sequoia sempervirens (assembly GCA_007258455.2). Lineage (NCBI taxonomy): Eukaryota > Viridiplantae > Streptophyta > Pinopsida > Cupressales > Cupressaceae > Sequoia > Sequoia sempervirens. The sequence continues at coordinate 39,244 of VDFB02081780.1, forward strand.
GTGCTGAAGGGGTCTCCATCCCTTCTTTCAAACTGTGGTGCGCTCGTTCAATGGATGTGTCTATTCTTGTCAGGTTTTCATATGTTCTTTTTATGCTCTGATTTATTTCAATTAAGTCCTCATCCAATTCCTTACCGACTTACTTTAGTCTTCTTCGCCGGTTTTCTTGTTCTTGCAGCCTGAGTGATCGCTGAACTTGCTCTTCCGAAGTCCCGTGCCCGTCAGGTACTCGATGCTTGTCTTTGTACGGCCGTACGAGCATTTATTAGTTGTTCAAGCAATCATTGCTGGTTGTCGGAAGTACGGCGCCGGCTAGTATCTCGTTCTTCCTCTTCACGTTTGGTTCTGTCTTCACAACGTTGCACAATTTGCTGCCTTCGGCGCTCGTGATCCTCTTCTTCTCGCAAGTCCTACAGGATAATGAAATGGCGGGCCAGTAACCTGGGCATGCGATTCAGGAGGTGGTTCACCTCGTCGTTTACTTCCAACCGATCCCAGATGACTTCCTCAGGGATCTCCCGAATGTGGGATTCCCTACGCACGTGGTCACGTAACGATATTTTCCACAAATTTACCAGATCTTCTGTCAATGAGTCTTCCCGTTCCTCATTAGCATTTATAGGTTCTTCCGCTGGTTGACCCATTACGCTACCATGGCAGGTGATGCCCTAGTCCGTTCAGGCAACGGCGCCAAATGTTTGCCTACGGAATGTAATTCAAGTACTACGTGCTACTGGAAAACTAGTCATGTGCAGAACATAGAACAGAACAGTAAACTAGAAGATATCATGTTTGAACATCAGAAGCTTTATTCATTATCAGAAATATCATGTACAATCCGAGAGTATCAACAGTGCTTAACAATATAACCAACCGCACATAACTATTTCCCGACTACAGCAACTAACTACATATAACGTTCGGCGGTGGTTAGATAACCAACTGACATGACGTTTCATAACAACATTAACATTAACATTAATCTGGACATGATTACCCGAAAGTACATGACATGTATTATTCTTACTAACTATAGCTTTATTAGCAATTGGCTGACTACGACCAAGGCCGACTACGGCCGACAACAAAGTAAAGATATACTACTAACACCATGCACATGTTGATGATGCAAATGGTGAAGGAGAAAAGGTTTTCTTGTTTGATCTCTTACCTTCTTTTGTCCCTTTCTTTGCTTTTGAAGTTGCTACTCATTGTTTGCATAAGGATAGCGTAGGCACAAGTATACATAAAGAGACAAATGTAGATATAAGTGTTTATGTAGTTGGTGATGTTCAAAATGAAGAGTTTGCACTTGATGAATGTGATATTGGTGATCATATGGACGCATATGAGAACCTCTTTCTTTGGTGTGTAACTTGTTGTCTTCCTCATGCACAATATACTTCAAAAGGGTCATATGAAAGTGTTGTCACAATAGATTGCCAAGAAATAATTGAAACAAAGAGACAATTTGAGGAGTGTAGCTCTTCACTTGAGGTGTCTGTTCATTTGGAAGGATGTGTTGATGAAGGTTGCATTGGCATAAGTGATTTCAAGGTATGCTAGTCACTTGTTGCCCCAAAAGATTGTAAAATTGAGTATGAGGCTTCCTTCGTGATGAAGGTGTAGCTTCCTGTGGTGTGGATGACACTGTTCTTGAGTTTGAGTGCTTCACTTGGGCCCAACATGCATCTTGTGATAGTGTTGAGCAACAACATGTTCTCCAGGCTGATGATCAGCCCGCTACTCAAGTTTCTTTTATGCTAGAGTTTCAAAATTTTCAGTTTGATTTGCTAGAAGATGAGTTTCCTTCTGCAAGTCAACAAAATGAGATGGCATATCTTTTATGTGCAATTTGAATTGGAGGTATTCTCTTTTTGTCTCAATTCACTTGTGGAGGTCAACAAATATGAAGATAGCATGGTTTCTCTTTGTGCTGGCTTGAGTTTTCAATTTGCGCCTCTAGCAATGGTAGTGTGGTGGCTTATGTTTTCTAGTTGACATGCATTGGCAAGGTCAACAATGGAGCATGCCTTCATTTGTTCAGAGGCAATCACTAGGTTGTGCTTGAAATGAGAAGGCTGTAGTTGCTGCAAGTAGGTAAAGGAAACAACTGTGGGTTGAGGGAAATCAATTCTTTCAATAGACTTGTCTTTGATCAAGGCAAGTAATTTTATCCTTCCTTTGTTGGCCCTACTTTGTGTTAAAATTCTGTTTCACAACCATGCCTTTGTGTTCATGTTTTGTCTTGCTTGTTTGAATGTGATCTCGCCATGTACATACCTTTGTTGTTCCCTATGGGTCAATTCTATTTTTTGTTGTTCCTAGTTTTGGTCTGCCCGAAGATCTAGGTTTTCATTGTGCTTGCAAGAGGCACACGTCCCCAACTAGCGCCATTGTTGGGATTTAATCTTGTCATGCCCTTTTTGGTTGAGTCTCATAAAGTTCCATGTGTAACCTTGGCCTTCTCAACTCATTTGTTAATAATCTATCTGAGATATCTAATTTGGGTGGTCCCTTGCCAAATTTCTTAGCATAGTTGAGTAGAGCATGAAAAACTAGGCCCAGTTGCTTTTGGAAGTTTTGCAAAATTCTCTAAGGGAAGAAAGTTTTGCCATTGTAGGTTTTCCCCTTCCAACTCGCCCAAGTGCAGTTCAAATGAATTTTCTCGTATAGTGCAGTGTGGTTGGATTTTCCTGCAAAGGTTAGTTCTGTTATTGGTCCTCGTAAAAGGTGGAAAACTAGAAAAATGGCTTGTAGTTTTTGTGGGAACTCGATGTCCTTAACTTCCTCTTTTCATCCATAGGTGTCTGGTTTAGTTTCTTTTCCCTACAATATTTGGTTCATTTAGTTTTTTCCACATCCTTTAGTTTTGTAGGTTCTCAACTCCCAAACTGAATTGCACTTTTTTACTATTTTAGCCAATTCACTTGTCCCCTTCTTGCAAGCCCTCTTTTAAGTCATTTTAATAGCTTGTGAACGTCTGGCCCCCATCTGAACTTATTTAGTTACTTTGCCTTTCATTCAGTTGATGGATTTTCCCGCAAAGTCTAGTTCCATTGCTCTTTCCTACATTTGTACTTTGATGATGTTATTATGATGTCATCCCACTATGTTGACATCATAAAAAATTTTCATCCAAACTGGATATTTTGAAGTATTGCAAGTTGGTAGGTTCGTTTGGGTTTTTCTACAAGAGTGGATGGGTTGCTTCTTCCCGCAATAGTTCTGGTTGAGTCACCTTGTTTTGCAAAGGTGCAATTCAAGTTGGTTTTTCCTTGCAAATGGTCTAGATGGACTTCAGAAACTCGCAAAGCTTCATTTCTATGTGCAGAAGGCTCCGAAGGCATCCAAGTATCCACATTTTTATGGTTTTTCTTTGTGATTGTCTTTGACATGCTCCGCTTGTTAGTGATTTGAGATGTAGACCTAAATCCCTAAGGTGTGATAATTTCTGAAGTGCTAGGGGTGTCAAGCTTGGGAAGATTACCATGAAGTTGTCTTCAAGTTGGGCAGCTAAGGACCAATGATCAAGGTGGGTAAGATCTTCACTTCTGACTTCTCAAGACCAAGGGGGGTTTTCCTTAAGATGTTGGATTGATGATTGAAAGACTAAGCTATTACCTTACAACAAACAATACTCGATACACAGTGTATCCCAATACTAGTGTCACTATATATCTATTTGCTAGTTTGGAGATGTAAGGTTGATCATCTATTTGACAGATAATCTACCATACAAATGTATGAAAATGTGATGTATGTTAACCGCTTAGATGTTATAAACATTTAGACATGGCAGTAGAACACACAAAAACATAAAGCTGAAAGGTGTTTGAATTAATGTTTTTAGAATGTGTTGAGGATGATGGGAAGAAAGCCAGTTACAAACTGGTGCCTTTATCCATTGGGCAACAAAGTCTTTGAATTCAATCAAACATATGATAACAAAAACTTATGTGATATCCTAATCAAGATATTACAAAAGACTATGCTATTCAGAATTTACAAGCAAGTCGGGCTCCACATGCACATTCAGATAAACAATAAATGGTTGTAGAATATTAAGAGATTCTACTTAGTAATCCTTAGGCATACCCATACACTTATTATGTTGAAAAGATACCATGCAAAATCTTTGTAGGGATTTTACGAACATTTGGCTAAAAAAACTAAACAACATGCATCGAAAATGCATACCAAACATAAGAAAACACTCAACTAAGGTTGATTATGCCATTCATAAATCAATCTTCAAAGTTTACAAATGTTATCATAGGCTTGGGAAAGAACTCAGATCATTACAATGATAAAGTAATTGCACCCAAAATCAGAACTTGAAACCTTAGGGCTTCTTGTAAGTATTTTTCTTCTGTTGATGGCTCTGCAATTGCTCTCGCAGTAAAAATGTTATCCCCTCCATTGTTTTTTTTGGTTTCAAAAAATGAAACCAAGGCAGATATACTCACAACTATGCTTCCAGTAAAATGTTAGAGGGTTGCCCAACTAGAAAAGCCCTAGCCACAACCCTATCTAGTGCCCATAAAACATCTGCCTTTGCAAATCCAATTTGACTGATAGGGGAGCGAGAAAAAATTCCTTGACCAATGCCATACATTCACATTAATGATTCATAAGTTTGAAAGTAATGAACATGAGAAATCGCCCACAAAATCTGCGATATGGGTATGGAACTCTGACAAAGGGACACTTGCGAATAATAAATGAAGTATGGACACCGAAATTCTACACTTGGATCCATATCACCATAGCTTATGTGAATTGATATTTGGTAGTTGCAGGTGGTTGAACGTTGATGACAGTAGTTGGGAGTTACTTTCTTCACTTTTGCAAGTTGTGGAAATTTGACCCTCAAGTGGATGAATTCAGACCCTACTGCTTTTTCCACAAGGGTTGGATGACCCTTGGATGTCTGCAAAGCCTTACCATGCGAGAAATTCATTACCATCAGGATGAAGCTAATCGAAGGCCTTTATCAAGCTTATGCAAAAATGTTACTTGCAAGTGAATTGGTTAAGCAAGCGCGTCCAGTTGAACACCAAAGTCTTGCAAACTAGATGGGGACCAAATACCCACAAAACTATAAGATTTGGAAAAACTTATCTAAAGTGGATGAAAGTAAGCCAATGTGGAGGTTCAGATGAACATCAAGAACCCACACAAGGAGACACTTAGTCACTTTGCACAAAACTCGATCAAACTTTCTTGTCAGCTAACTCACCTTTCGGTCAACTTTGATTTCGACAAACCTTCCTTTTGGTGAAATCCTTAAACTTGCGAGCTTTTTCGGCGTTTTGGCCCTTCGGAAAATTCACAAACCTTAAAACCTTCGGTTTTCTTTTTCTTCAGCAAACATCTCATTTGGAAAGCCCTTTCTAACACACTTATTTCCTTCGACAAAGACTAACTTTCACAAACTAGTTATTCGGCAAAACAAAAGGTTTGCGAACCAAGCAAGCCGTTGAAATCAACCTTAGAACATTTTGATGAAGATTTGTTGACAATTGATGCTGCACTGCTCCATGCGTTTCTTCTATTCTTGGTCTTGTGTCAGTCTTCGTCGGTTGGAATAATGCATGTTACATGCAATAGCCGGTTTTTTATGTTTTGTCTATTTTGAGTCTCTGTTTTTTTCCTTTGAATAATGCATGCTTTGCATGCTCTGTTTTTTTTGGCAGTATTTTCATATTTAGCCGCAGCATTCAATGTATTGGAATCGCTGTTTTTATTTAAGTTTTCTGCTTGTTGTAGTCTCATGATATATACAGAAATTATGTGGCTCTGTTCTGCCCTATTTTCTGATAAATAAAATCAGTTTGTGTGTAATAAAATATTGTTTTCTGTTTTGTTTTCTTTTGTTTTCTGTGTTAATTATATTGGCTTTATCAGCTGGTTTTGGAAGAAGGGGTCTTTTAGATCCTATATTTGGTATCAGAGCAGGTATTTTCTTGTGGGTTAAAGATTTAGTGGTTAGAATTTCGCCAAAGGTTTACCATGTCGAATTCTAACTTCTTGCCCATTCCAGAATTTGATGGAAATGAATATGATTATTGGTGCATAAAAATGATGACTTTTTTGATAGGAAAGGATTTGTGGGAGATTGTTGAATCAGGTTACCAGGAGCCAGCTGATTGGAATGCCCTCACAGCCAATGACAGAACAGCTAAAAAGGAAGCCAAGAAGAAGAATTCTCAAGCTTTGTTTCACATTCAAATGGCTCTTGAAAAGAGCTTATTTCCAAGGATTGCGGGTGCAAAGACAGCAGAAGATGCCTGGAAGATTTTAAAGGAAACTTACCAAGGAAGTGATCAGGTAAAAGTAGTTAAATTGCAAACTTTAAAAAGAGATTTTGAAAATTTGAAAATGCAAGAATCTGAGAAAGTAAGTGATTATTGTGTGAGAGTTAAAGATGTGGTCAATAAGATGGCTACACTTGGAGAAATTGTGAACAGTGAGGTTCTAATAAAAAAGGTATTGCGAACTCTCACCCCAAGGTGGAACCATGTTGCCATTATCATAGAAGAAAGCAAAGATTTAACAACATTTCAGTTTGATCACTTGGTTGGATGTCTTATGTCACATGAAGAGAGATTGAAAGATTCATTTGGAGAAAGTGATGCGAAAGCCTTTTCATCCAAATTGCAAATCTCAAAGAAAGAAGATGCCAGCAACAGCACCAAAAACAATGAAGGTCAAGGTAGAGGCAAAAATCAGAATTATGCAAAAGGAAATAGAGGTAGAGGTGGTTCAAGAGGAAGAGATGGTGGAAGAGGTGGTTCCAGAGGGCGAAATAGAGGCTCTTTTGACAAGAGAAATGTTCAATGTTACCATTGTAATAAGTATGGCCACTATGAAAGGGAATGCAGATTAAAAGAAGGTAAAAGTGTTAATTATGCTAAAGAAAGTGATGAAAATCCTCTAGATCATTTATTTTTATCTTAATCTAAAGGTGAAACTAGTAGTAAAGAAGTTTGGTATCTAGATTCTAGATGCTCTAACCATATGAAAGGGAATGAGAGCTTTTTTTCAACAAAGGATGAGAGTTTCAAGTCCAAAATT
>VDFB02081783.1:0-67533 GCA_007258455.2 Sequoia sempervirens
AGCCGTCCCTAAAACTCATCCCCAAAAATGGCTCAAAGTTGGTAAAAGGGCTAGTAGGAATAAGACCATTGTTCTATTTGAGGATCAAAGCTTGATGAAGATATGCGTAAGAATGGTGGTTTTGAGGAAGATCAAGAAAAAATTCTAAAGCTAGATTCTATTAAAGTATTATTGTAATATTTAATGGTCATCTTAGCATTTAGTTAGTCGGTAGTTTACTTTTAGCTAACTTAGTTTGCTTCAATTAGCTTTTAGTAAATCTCCGTTAGTTGCTTTAGTTAATGATTGTTTCTTTGTAGAAACATCATCTCGTAATTCTTTATATAAGGGGTTTTCCTCTCTTTTGTAAATAATGAATATTTAATGGTCATCTTAGCTTTTAGTTAGTCGGTAGTTTACTTTTAGTTAACTTAGTTTGCTTCAATTAACTTTTAGTAAATTTCCATTAGTTGCTTTAGTTTGCTTTAGTTAATGATTGTTTCTTTTTAGAAACATCATCTTGTAATTCTTTATATAAGGAGTTTTCCTCTCTTTTGTAAATAATGAATATTGAATATCAATTATCATTTAATGGTATCAAAGCATAGGCTCATTTTTGGCGAATTTTTTGAGCAATAAAAATTCGTAGCTGATTACCTGAAGATTTTTTGGAATTTCCGATTTTTTTAAAATTAAAAATAGAGTGTTTGTAAAGAAAAAAATCGAAAGTTTTTTTTAAGTAGATTTAAGGGTTTTTCACAAGAGAATCGCCAATACTCTTGGTAGCAGATTTTTGAAATTTTTTCTTGGTGATTTTTTCGAATTTTTGGAGATTTTTTTGCAGATTTCTAGCGACGGATTTTTGCAGGTTTTTGGTGGGTGACCTAGGGTTTTGCTGTTCAAAGATTTGTGGCCTGATTGCAAATTTCTTAGCCCAATTTAAGAGGTGTTTTGAAGTGTTTTTGAAAATTTTTTTCTTTTAAAAAGTCTTGCTTTTTTAGAGTTTTTTGAAGGTTTTTTTGAAAAAATCTTGCCTTTTTTGAAGGCATTTTCCTAAAAAAATCTTGCTTTTTTGAGCCTCATTTTAGATGATTTTTTAAAAATCGTGGGAGTTGTGCTAGCTAATTGTCTAGGGTTTATTGCTAGCTGATCACAGACTTTACCTCGTTTTTTGTGCTTTTGGAAAATGGCAGGGATGGCATCTATGCAGCTTGACCAGGTGTCTACCTCTTATGTATTGATGGCCAAATGATCAGCAAATCGTGTCAAATCATTTGCATGGTACATTGATTCTAGAGCCTCTTAGTATTTTACAAACAGGAGAGATTGGTTCACAGAGGATATGGCTTGCTCCGGCTCCATCTTTGGTGGTGGCAAATAGTATACAGTTGTTAGCAAGGGCAACGTCCAAAACACATCTGGTGGGAGAAATTTAATATTTCTCAATGTATACTATGTACTAGGCATGGAGCTTAATTTGCTCTTGGTGAGTCAGATTATGCGATTCAATCCAAAGTTGGACATCATTTTCAGTTCACGCAAGTGCCAAGTTGCTGCTAAGGAGTCCAAAAAAATTGTGGTAGTTGGGCTTGGGATCATGGTTTGTATCGGCTGCTTGATATTGGAGATCCTCTGGAACATGTGTTGGTTGTGAGGAGTTCATCTATTAGCACTCTTTGGCATCAACGGTATGGGCATCTCTACATTCCCTACCTCTCTCAGCTAGCTCCAGAGAATTTGGTAGAAGGCTTACCTAAGATTTGGTAGCAAACACATGGTGTTTGTGAAGCTTGCCAACTAGGAACCAACATCGTACTCCATTTTCAAATGGAAAGTCTTGGAGAGTATCCAAGGTTCTACAACTAGCTCATGCAGATGTTTGTCGACCAATGAATACTGCATCAGTCATTGGTGCCAGGTATTTCCTCTTGTTTGTTGATGATTTTAGTAGGAAAATGTGGGTGTATTTTCTCAAGGCAAATTCACAAGTGTTTAATGAATTTCAGAAGTTTAAGGCATTAGTTGAAAAAGAGTCTGAATGTCAAATCATAACTCTTAGGTCAAATAATGGGGGCGAGTTTTGTTCCAACCAGTTCATCGACTTCTGTGCTAAACATGGTATTAAGCGTCAACTTACCACACCCTATACCCCTTAGCAAAATGGTGTTGTCGAGCGGAGAAATCGCACCATGACAAAAATGGCGTGCTGTATGTTGGAGAACATGAATGTTCCCAAGAAGTTTTGGGCTGAGGCAGTGTATACTGTAGTATACCTTCTTAATCGGTCTCCCACACAGGCCGTCAAGAAGATGACCCTAGAGGAAGCATGATCTGGGAGGAAACCAAGAATCACTCATCTCAGAGTGTTTGGTTCGATTGCGTATGTTTGGATTCCAGATGCCAAGAGGACCAAGCTAAAATCCAAGAGCCAGAAGTTGATGCTAATGGGATACAATGACAATCATAAGGCCTATCGGCTGATTGATGTGGCCACTGATCATTTGACATTCAGTAGGGATGTTGTGTTTGATGAGGAAGGTGGGCTCTTTTTACTCTCTTCTCCCATCAAGAGTTCTAACAATCAACCTCTAAAGACCAAGGATTTGGGAGCTAAGCTTTCAGTAGCTCCACCAGTAGGGAGGATTCTGATGATTCTGACATTGTGGAACCTCCTAGGCAAGATCCTCTACCAGTAGGGAGGGACTTTGATGATTTTGACATTGTGGAACCTCCTAGGCAAGATTTTGTACCAACAGATTTTCCTCCGGATAACTTGGATCAGCATCTAGATGGTATTATTCCAGGTAGCCCAAGTCATGATGATGCTCATCCTGATTTGGAAGAAGATGCATCTCCTCCTTGCCCTAAGTGGTGGGTGAAGCTCATTGTTGATGTTCATGATGATGAGCTTGTTGAGGGAAGATCGTCTAGAGGCAAGAGCAAAAAGAACACAATAAACTTTGTTCTTATGGTCAACATTCAGAGTGTTTATGAGAGTCGACATTATTTGGAGGCCAAGGGTAAACTTGAATGGGAAAAGGCTATGGATTCTGAGCATCATAGTCTTTTGAAGAACAACACGTGGGTTTTGTCAAATCTTCCATTAAGGAAGAATCCCATTTGCTGTAAATGGGTATACAAGGTGAAATACAAGGCTGATGGAACACTGGATAAATACAAGGCTCGGTTGGTGGCTAAGGGGTTCTCGCAGAGAGAAGGTATTGACTATAAGGAAACCTTTGCTCCTATAGCAAAGATGAGCACTATCTGACTTTTCCTAGCCATGACAACACAGTTTTGCTGGAAAGTCCACCAGATGGACGTGCAAAGTGCCTTCCTCAATGGAGATTTGGAGGAAGAGGTATACATGACACAACCTCTTGGTTTTAAGGTTGAAGGAAAATAGCATAAGGTATGCAGATTGCTAAAGGCTCTTTATGGCCTAAAGTAGGCACCCAGGGCATGGTACTTGAAGTTTGACAAGTATTTGGTTGCACAAGGGTTTCATAGGAGTCCATCAGATGCAAATTTGTACGTCAAGAACAGTAGCAATGATATCATCCTTCTTGTCGTCTATGTGGATGATATCATCATTACTGGTAGTGGGTTACATTTGATTGAACAAATCAAATCGAATTTGTGTCAGACATTTGAGATGACAGACTTGGGTCTCCTACACTATTGTCTGGGTGTGGAAGTTTGGCAGACAGGTGGCAGTATCTTCATTTCTCAGTCAAAGTATGCCAAGAGTTTGTTGGAGAAATTTAGGATGGAGGATTGCAAAATCTCATCCACTCCTATGGAGAAGGGGCTAAAAATTTTAGCCAAATCAAACTCACCAGTGGTGAATGAGTCTGCATTTAGGCAACTAGTGGGTAGCCTCATCTATCTTACTGCCACTAGGCCTGATCTTAGTTTTGTTGTGAGCTACATTTCTCATTTCATGACTACCCCTAAGGCGAAGCACTGGGTTGCAGCGAAGCGAGTGTTGGTAAATGTGAAAGGGACACTTGACTTTGGCATTTTTTACAGCAGATGCAAAGATCTTAGGTTGCTTGGTTTTACATATTCAAATTGGGCAGGTTTAGACTTCAGTTGATGACAGGAAGTCCACTTCTAGGTACGTTTTTAGTCTTGGTATGGGTGCAATCACATGGACAAGCAAGAAGCAATAGGCAGTCACTCTTTCCTCGACAAAAGTAGAGTATCGGGGAACAGTTAAGGCCGCATGTGAGGCAGTATGGCTTTGAAGGATGCTTGCTGACATGCAAATGTCTCAAGCAGGGTCTTCACCCTTGTTTTGTGACAATCAAGGGGTGCTAAAGTTTTCCAAGAATCCAGTCTTCCACGAGCAAACCAAGCATGTTGAGCTTCATTTTCATTTCATTTGCCAACTTGTTTAAGATGGATTTGTGATGTTGCAGTATGTTCCAACTGAGGATTAGACTGCAGTCATTCTCACCAAGTCTTTCAATCCGGATAAATTTGTAAAATTTCGGGATAAGCTTGGTGTAGTTAGTAGGATGATCATTAAGGGAGGGTATTAAAGTATTATCGTAATATTTAATGGTCATCTTAGCTTTTAGTTAGTCGGTAGTTTACTTTTAGTTAACTTAGTTTGCTTTAGTTAACTTTTAGTAACTTTCTGTTATTTGCTTTAGTTAACGATTGTTTCTTTTTAGAAACATCATCTTGTAATTCTTTATATAAGAAGTTTTCCTCTCCTTTGTAAATAATGAATATCGAATATCAATTATCATTTCACATTCATGCTTGAACTTGCCATGGATGTTCCCTTCCTTGAGCATCCCTAGAGGCTTTTTGGTGTTGGTTGAGAATGCCACTTTCCATCAAGAGGTTTTTGACATTCTAAACACGGTCCAAGAAGCTATGGACACCCAACATTGTTAAAACCTACATCTTTCTTAGTGGAGGGTGTTAATCACGACACAAAGGATAGTCCTTTTCTTGCCTTTGTGGATGTTGAACAATGATGCTTGAAGATGGAAACAAAGTTATATTTTTATTTATACGATTCTTTGAAATTGTGCCATCAACAAATTTGTACATAGTGTATCACAAACATACGAAGAAGTAGATAGCTAGGGGCTTCATTCACATAAATCAAGCAATTTATTGAGTATATGGATCTAAATTTAGTTTAGGACCATATGCATGTTAGTTATTAGTTATATTATTGCATTCATAACTTCTTTTATAAATATTGCCATGTAAGTCTTTGATTTTCATCTTGGTTAATGGTTATGCTGTTTATTATTTGAATTAATGTTTGTTCTAAATATATCCTTCCTTAGTTGGCTTGTTGAGCTTATGTCATATTTATAATTTTGTTAACTTTAGTATTTGAAAAGAAAAATTCTTTGGTTTCTCTTGGTAAATGCTATGCTAGCTAGGTTGGTATGATTTAGTATGTGTTTAGAACATATCATTGCATTTGCGGTCATTCTCAATAGTTTTGATTTGGATGAGTATTTCCACCGATCATTATCCTTGCCTTGGAAATAGGCACATAAATGTATTTTACAGCATGGTCCTCCTAGTTTGATTAGATATTCTCTTACAATGAACTAATAAATTATAATAAAGCATTCCAAACTCTTTTTGACACATAATTGTCAAAGATGGTGGTAATTACCTGTATTGTAAAGCTATAACTTGCCCTTTGATACATGCTTGCAGGTGGAGACGTTCAGGAAAGTTCAGAGAAAAATTTAGTTGTAGCAACTAAGAAGGGGAGTGCTGTCTTAGATAGGTGGCTTCCAGAGGATATAAAGTCCCAATACCATGTTTTACAGATAGTAAGCAAACCATACCGTTTTGCTCTGTATACATTATTGATAAAGTTTAACTCAAAATTAATTTGAAGACATTTCTTTATAATTGCATATTAAAAATATACAGTTGTATTTGTAGTGTTTGCATAAATGTAGAGTAGTGTAGTTTTCCTTGAAAGGGATTTGCTCATTCGCTAGATACTAAATGCACTAAGTAATATAAATTTTTCCATGCAAGGGTTTCCTAGTTGGAATTGTTTATAAAGGTTTTTGTTGTCATATTTGTGCAAAAGTGGCCAATATCAAAGGCGCAGCTGTCATCTACATAGGTGTTTCTTGCCATTTTCTAAGAAGGAAATATACAAATACTTTTTCTTGCTGCATAATGATTTCTGAGGCAACTATGACACTGAAGCTTACTCAATTATCTTGATTATGTTTTCCATAACTATGTTGCGGTGCCTAAAGGGGGAAAGAACTTGTTAAAGTCCTTATGAAACATCTGATTTTGGTCTTCCTTAGGGAGGTGAACTGCAAGATGCAATATTGTTGAAGCCTTAGCTGTCCTTAGAGGAGCAAAACTGGTTATACACAAGGATATAAGGAAGCTGTAGGGTGTTGGAAATTTATATGGATTGTTCTTTATTTTGAACAAACAAAAATATGAATGCGTTTGTTTCTTTTGGTGCAGAAAGCTTAAAGTTCAACTAATATTCATAAAAAATTATGCTTCTTGCATAATTGTGCACCAAGCTGTATAATATTTTGGAAAAAAATGAGAAGTAATTGTGTTTGTTTATGACATTGCCAAGATTGCACTGATAAAATTTGATTCCTGGTCCTATTCAATTTATAATCAAATGAAATTTTTGAGCACATCCAAAATCATTTCAATCCAGGAATGTTAGTTTTTATCAGGTGTTTGCAAAGTATATGCAAGACCACAAGTTCCTTTTGAAATGTGAGAAGCCTATATGAAATGCAGATGTGATCTAAATTGGGGATCTAAAAAAGATTGGCAGAAAGTGATAACATCAGAGGAAACACCAAATCTTCCAGCAAATTGGAATGAAATTGCTGCAAAGTAATTGAAACACTAAAACTGTAACTTGCTGCAAATTAAATCAAACAATGATAATCGCAACAATCTTTTGTTAACTATTTAATCTAAATTTGAATTTATTGAATCAATAATTAAATAACATACATACACATATAGAAAACAAACCCAAGCTGGACACCAATTCTCTCGGGTGGACCCTTTCCTGATCAGACTGATGCGTAGAACACGTACTCACTTTTTAAACAATTGCTTTGATATTAATATAGATTCTGAATGAATGAATTGCTGAGTATTCACAGAGATAAATATTGAAATCTAGAATGGTTGGATTTATTTTTCATCGTCTTAGCTATGACATTATATAGATACTAGTGGTGGCATTTGGTTATAACAACATCTAGAATAGTAATGCCACCTTCACTGAGAGACAAACAACTCTTAAACAACTTAATAACAACTTGTTGCAACAGATTTGTCCTTTATTTATCTTCAGTTGAAGCAGTTCTCCTTCCTGTCAGCTAACAAACAAACTCTTCAACAGCCTTTTGGATTATTTTGCAACAAGTACAACTTCCTTGGAGCATAGTGCACCCATTTTGGAGTGTTGTTATGGACAAAGTGTAGATCTTGTCCAGCAAGATACTTAAGAAAAATAGCCATTGCGGGCAGCAGGTTTGTTGGGCTTTTGCATGGAAAATTTTAGTAGCTTGCACGGCAAGGCATTGGCTTGCACAACAAGCCATTAGTTTGCAAAACAAACCTAACATCTTGCATAGCAAAATGAACTGTCATAACAGAATGTGTGTTGCACAACAATTTTAAAACCTTCCAAAACACATAAAAAAACTATTGTCCAAAATGTCTTAACTAAACCAATATTAGAATTTTAGTTCATTCTACTTTCACCTTTGTAAAAAGCAATCAATTTCTCTATAATAATCCTAATTTAAAACATAAATTACTTCTTGGCTATATTAATATGAAAGAGATGGAAATGAGTTGGTCAAATGGGTTTTGTCTATACAAAAGCATATTTAAGGATAGGGAAAGGATGCTTATCTTTATACATTCATGGATCTCATCAGAGATCCCTTTGAATAACTGAATTTGTAGGTTGTATGAGGAACTTATAGCCAAAAGCCTGTTGGCCTCCTTTTTAAATCTCTTTGCTCTTGATTGTATGACAAATGAAGTTGACATAGCATTAGTGAGGGTCACTTGTGGAGATTTGTATGATATATGGGAACGCAATTTTTTGGCAACTAGGGTATTTAAGCCTTTTTGGGATTTTTGATGCCAGGGTAGTGGGGCCTTTTTTTGATATTTGACACCAAGGAATTGGGGCCTTGGGTAACTATTGGAAGTTAGTGTGTACAATTAGAGATAAATTTTCCTTAAGGCTTAGTCACTCTTGGAAACTTTGTCACCTATTGTTTTGTATAATGTTAAGTAACTGGTCCCAAATAATGTTAACAAAAGGTCATAACAAATTGGCTAGTGTAGTCGGTCAAGAGTGTCATTTGTCGGCCAAGTATTGTAATTAAATAAAACTATAGTTAGACAACAAATATTTCATATACTTTATGTTACATGTTTCGGGAAATTAAGTCATCGACTAGTTGGATTAGTTGTAACAAGGAGTCGCTATGGTTGGTTTCTGAACCACCGTCAGCGACTATATGTACTTGGGTTCATTGTAATCGGGACACTTTGATATTATTATGATAACGTTATGCTTCATTGTGTTAATTTTGATGTTGACATAGTACGGATGATTGTACTCTAGTTATATTCCATTAATAAATGAAGTACTATTCTATGCACATTGTTTGTACATGAATGTTTCTTGTACATGTTCTATATGTGATATCTCTGTTTACTCTCATAATACGTTGAATTATTCTTGTGAGTAAATTTTTGGCGTCGTTGTCGAATCGAACCTTTGGACACATCATAGACGGGAGAATGGATTCGTATTGGGTCAACTAGTCGAAGAACCGATACAAGCAAATGAGGAAAGAGAAGATACATTGACATAGGATCTCGTCAACTTGTGGGATATCTTGTTGAGGGGTCACGTATGGAGGGAGGCTCTTAGGTGATAGATCCATTAGGCGATCATCTGGGACAAATTGCACGTCAACCCAGAGGTCGACCACTTCCTCAACAGATTACCAAGGTTGCTTGCATGCCATTACATCATACTACAAGACATTCGAGCTAAGAGCGACCAAGAATGTCAAAGGCAACAAATATTGCAATGGTACGAGGAAAGCATCAAGTAGGAGGAGGAAGAATGCGACACCAGTCATAGGCATACTTTAGACAATTAATGCCCGCATGACCCAATAAGGATAAAAATCGAACACCAAGCGGGGAAGAAACACCTGAAGAATGAATATGAAGATCATTGAGATTAAAAGAATAGGAAGACAAATGATGAAGATTGAAATGAATTGTTGAAGAAGGAAACGAAGACCTCAATGACATAAGCCAAGACATTACCAAACTAAATAGAAACCTTGTCGACGAACAAAACCAAGACACTTTCAAGACATTGTCCGTAATAGACAGAGAAAAATATGAAAATGAAGAAAATGAATTAACAAGAAAACTTGGAAACAACATATGTTGCATTTGAGAGTTGTCCATATCGGACAATGAAGAATCGAGAATCAGAGGATTCGAGCCAAAGACCCCTGGATGGAGGCAGTACAGGGATGAACCCCAGGAGACTCGAAGTGCAGAGTACATTGAGAGGGGGTGTGTGGTAGACCCGTATAGGGCCGAGAGTGCAAGAGAGGCACCAAAATGTTTTAGGAGAAACAGTCCAATCAGGTCCAGCGCACAGGCAGGACATTGGGGAAGAAACATGGTGTCTCTGCCAGCTAGTTTGAGTGTAGAAAGGTAGAAGCTACCATTGTTCACGAGGAACGGTTTGGAGGATCCAATATGTCATTGCAAGACATGTGAGACGATATGGATAGTGAATGGGTAGGACGATGTGGATTACTGGTTGAAAGCTTTCCCCACAAGTTGAGAGGCATAGCCATAGATTGGTACACTGAATAGAAAGAAGCACAAAAAGTTTCATGGAGAACACTAAGGAGAGCATTCAAGGAAAAATTCAAACTCTTGAGAGATGACAATGAGATTGTAGCCGAGATTTACAACACGAAGTGTGATCTACCCTTCCCAATATATGTTTAGCAACAGTTGTAGTATGCTTGTAGGAACTTGAATAGTTTGTAAATGACAAACAATTTGTAAATGAAAGTTTGCATAGAAGGTCAAGTTTGCACAAAGGTATATTGGAAGCGAACGTTAAGATTGATTAACTTGATTCCAGAACATCAAAATTTCTGATTAAGTAAAATAATCATTTTATATAGATAATGGGACGCTTCAAATTGCAGTGTACATACAGTTTCCCAAACAGTCATTCAGTTCATCAAACAATAGCTTGAATTAAAATAATTATAGACATGCCGATGACACAGTCTTGTTGTGACCTTTTCACACATCGCCCATTCAAAATGGGGACCCCCCTAATTTTCGCTCCATTCTGGTCTTTTGGCTTTGGTTTTGTCTCTCTCTCTCTCTCTCTTTCTGCTGTCTAACTTTCCGGGGTTGTGCCCGTCTCTGAGCTTAAATGCGAAATTTTGGCCAAGTCTATAGAATTAGGGTTTGCACTTTTTTGGTCAATCTAAAGTCAAATGAAGAGAATAAATTGAAATCTGAGACTAACGTTGTTGTCAGCATGCTTCCAGCAAGCTCCCAGCTAAGTTTCATCAAATTCTGACAACTTACTATTTTTAGTAAGTGTGCAATTCAGGGCATTTTCTCGGCATTTTTGAAGTTTCGATCATCACACTGCATCCAAAATGTGTCGAGCTACTCGTCTGCAAATTTTGAGCTGAAACAGACAACTTTCTATTTTTAGCAAGTTCGGCTTCGGGTGTAGATTTTAGGGTTTAGATGCGAAGTTTTCCAATGCATGTCTTGAGATTCATTCTGGGTTTTCTGAAACCTTCGCGACGATATAACATGCAAAATGAGATGATGACTTTTGGAATTCAGCCTTCAGGGGATATTTTTAGGGTTTGCATGTTGGGATTTTCAGCGCATGTCGGGTGATTCCTTGTGGGTTTTTCGAGGGCTTCGCAGTGGTGTGACATGCAAAGCGAGATAACCAGTTTTCAGAAACATAGTATTTTTAGCAGGTCCATTCCGGCAGCTGCCTAGCGCATCAAAACCAAAAATAGGGCGAAGTGCAACAGAAACGAGGTCAAACGGAGGTCGTTCAATATACATGCAAGTCAAATTAGGGTTTTAGCTTTGGGACCCAAAATGAGGGGTAAAATGCCAAAATTTTCAAAAACCGGTGTATCCCACTGCGATCAGTATCTTTCAAGCTATCCACCGGTAAAATTTGAAGGCAATCGGAGCATTTACTATTTATAGTAAGGCATTCCAGAAACTGGCTAAAAATAGTAAACCAGCAGTAGGCGCCAGTGTGAACGGGCAAGTCATCCGATGAGGAGCACGTCATTCAAATTTCAAGTCAAACGAAGTTGTGGAGGTCGAATCAAGCAGTTACTATAAATAGTAAACCACCTTTAGAAACATACTATTTTTAGCAGGTTAGCTCGAGATGGCAAATGAACAACTAAGTAGGTCATGAGGATCCTGTGGTTAAAATTTCGAATCGATCCGAGCTTCAGAGATGTGAAAATCAAAAGACTTACTATTTATAGTAAGTATTAAAGCACAAGCAGGCAGCTGGAAAAATGGCTAAGTTTGAAGCTTGTTCACCTTGACCTCCTCAATGCGCCCAAGATGATTGGTAGAGGGTTGAAAATTTCTAAGGCATGAAGTAAATCCGCCTCACCCCTCTAAATGCGCCCCCAAGGTGGTGGAAGGAAAAAAAATTCTAAGTCTGGAAGTTCATCCTACTCCACATGCAAAATGCACCCACCTCAAAGGAGAAAGTAAAAAAAAAGTTTCTAAGTATTGAATTCGTCCTGCTGACCCGTCCAAATGCGCCCATGCTAAGTCTAGGTGATGAAAGCCATAAAATTCTCTAAGGCGTTCAAAATAAATCCTCCTACACCCCCCAAATGCGCCCACTTCAAGAAGGTGATTGAAAAAGATGCTAAGTGTTGAAACATCCACCTACCACCCCTAAATGTGCCCTCTTCAAAAGGTCAAGGTGTTAGAAAATTCTAAGTAAAAGTTTCATCCTCCTCCCCATGCTAAATGCGCCCATGTGTAAGCAAGGTCAAGAGAAGTCTAAAGGCGTTGGTGTTTATCCTTCACCCCATATGGAATGCACCCATACATGCTAAGAAGAGGACAAATTGTTGACTTTCTTCATCAACCTTTGAATGCGCCCATGCAAGCTAAGAAAAGACAAAAGAATCTAAGGCGTCCTCCATAGCATTTGAAATGCGCGATGCAAAGGAATCTAGGATGTCCCGATGAAAGTAACAATGGAGGGAATTTACCAGGGCGTTGAAGTCAGGCAAGGTGAAGTTGATGGATAAAATGACCAATACAAGACTTATGTCCTCCTCAATGTGCTAGATGCGCCAAGGTGAAGGTGACTATGCTAGGCGTTAAAATTAAATATCCTCCATGACATATGAAATGCGCCCAAAGTACATGCTGGGGATAAAATTGAAAATGGGAAAATTTCAAAAGTAATGACTTGAGTCCACCTCCACAGGTAAAGTGCACCATGGTTGAAGTTAAATGGAGAAAATTTTCTAAGTCAAAATTCATATTCCTCCTTGACACTAAAATGCGCCTATAATAGTGATTTTATTTAAAAATTTTCTAAGGCACAAAATTTCACCTTCTAGGAAAATATGCCCAAGTTGGAGGAGTGATGAAATTTTCCTGAGACATGGATAAAATTGCCGAGAGAAGAAGTTAGAGGATGCCAGCTTCGCAAGGATGATGAAAATTTTCAAGTCAGAGCAGGAAAATACACCTAGAGGTGAAGAACTGGATTAAATTTGATGAAAAATGTTTTTTCTAAGGTCTAAAATTCAAAAATTAAATGTACCCCTTAGTTTGTAGACCCATGAATTCAACACATTCTTAAGGGAATTCTCTTTTGGGTATTGAAGATGTTCGACAAAGAATGGATTTTAAAGTCCTCTGCGCTTCGCCAAGACTTTCAAGATGGAGAATTTGATTGACACTCGAAATAATGAATTTTCCTAGGGGAAATTTAAAATTTTTCTAAGGCAAAATGGATAAAATGTGTTTTTGAAGGTAAAATGCTTCAGATGATGAATTTGAAATGAATTTGATCGAATTCTTCGTGAGATGAATCTTCCAGAGCAACAAATGAATAAAATTGAGAATCAGAGCTTCAGCTGGTGAATTAAATTTCTTAAAGAGTGAATTTGAAGTGAATGTTTTCAAAATGAATTTAAATGCTAAGTACACCAGTCAAAATAAATCTTAAGAAATTCTAGAAGGTCAAGCTTCTGGACGTCAGGTGACAAGTGTTGAAATTGCTAGAGGGAGGGAAATTCGAATTCCTGCTGTGAAGTAGTGGAGATTTAATGAATTAGCTAAACTTGGCTTCCTTCTAGAATTCAACTTGCCTATATGAGCTGAAAGTTGATTCATTTTTCTCCATCAATTGAAGAGTACGACTTGAGCTCTGAAATAGCAAATTGCAGTGCAGGCTGAGAGTTGTTCGATTTGAAGTAGAGAAGACTAAGGCTGCAATTTGAAAAGTACTGCTGGCAAGTTCGATTTTAGCTTTGAAGTTGAAGTTGCAGTGCAAGTGAGTAGCTAAGTTGGTGAAGAAGTTCGACTTGAAGAAGAAGAAAAATTGTTGTGTGCTGAAGCTCAAAGTTAATTCGCACTTGAAGTCTGAAGTTGCTGAAAGCAAAATTGGCCGATTTTGTTTAATTTGTGAAGTTGCTGAAGCTTGCAGAAAACTTTCTAAGTGTTGAAGGTTTGAAATTGTTAGAGGAGAAGTTGAGGTTTGCAAATGAAATATGATGTTGCAGCTTCTCAATTTTAAAAGTCGACTGGCAGCCCCATGTTATTTTATTATTTTTTTAAGTTAAATTGCTGATGGTTGTTTATTATTTTGCAGGATGGTTGAAGTAAGAGCGACTTGCAGAGATAGCAATGTTGCATCCAGGCAAGCTGTTATCAAGAAGCTGAGCAAGCCTTTCCTGCCGGAGTCAAAATTCACTTCAAAGTTGAGCAAGTTCGTTGATACAAATTTGGGTTCTTTCAACATGGAGGCTTTTAAAAGTCGAATGATGGGAGTTTGTAGTCATCGTCCTTCAATCACTTCGCACAACATTGTTCAAGTGGGTTGTATGCAGCTGTTGGTTTTCCGCCAGCTATTCGGTGTCGAGAGTTGATGATGGAGTGTGCTAATTGCTATGATCCTGATCACAGGTCTATTGTTTCACCAGATGGTCAAGTATTGGCCAATCTCACTCCTGCAACTATCGGCGAAGCTTTTGGAATCCCAGCTTACGAGAGGATAATTTACAAGACAAGAGAGCGTGTTGAACGAACGTATGCTTCAACATTCGAGAGATGTGCTGACATGATCAATGCTTGTTGGATGAATAAGCCCAAGCCCTCTCGTACAAAGTTGCCGAAGCAGATTATATCAAATGATTTGAAGCAGGAGTATTGTGACCTGATCATGATGCTTAGCAAAGTTGGAGGCTGCCCTCAAGCATTTATTTTTGAGCCATGGATGTTCTATTACATGAATCTCGTGCTAGAAGGAAAAGAGCACATCAACTGGGCTGTGATGATTAGTGACAACTTGCATGAGCAGCTCTTGAATTTGAGGAGAACGAAAACATTCTACATGGGCTCCTACCTTGTTTACATGTTGGCTTGTATGACAAAGTATAGGGGAATTTCTTACAAGGAGCTGGTTGGTTGTGGTTCTCATCAGTTCAAAATCTATGAGGCCTGTCCGCAGCTGCACTTGATGAGTACCTCCTATTACAAGCGGGTCAATGATGCCTTTACCATGCACATAACGAGATCACTTCAGCAGCGGACTCATTATAGGATCTCGAGGGAAGCTCATGAGTTGATAGAAAGGTATGGGTGCTGGTTTGTTCAGTTTCCGAAGTTTTCTTATATCAGGCTGCAAGGTTTTTCTTCGTACCCATATAGATTGCCTAAGTACCCAACCAATAGAATCTTGATGTTAGAGATATCTAGGCAAGTTGTTGCCTATGGTAAGATTCATAAGAGAAAGAAGAAGGGAGGAATTGACTTCCCAATTGTCATGGGGAATTCAAACGAGGTGTGTCCTTCACTTCAGGCAGCCAGAGAAGCTGAAAATGAGCTTCGTTCTTTCATTTTTCTTATCACACCAACAGATAGCATTATGACCCACACAACAATATCAGATGGATACTGTCAGAAGAGTTCAAGCATAAGGCAAATATTGAGGATTACTGGGCTGGTGCATCAGATGAGGCTGAGGTTAGAAAAAAGAATGTTCTTGAGGCTACCATTGGGTATGATCAGGGAGTGTGAAATCATTCCAGTGGCAGACCAGGTGGATGAGGACATGAACGTTCTCCATCCAAATTATGAGGCAGTGAGAGACACGCCACTTCCACCACCAGATTGGTTAGAGCCAGAGATTGCTGATTTGGACATGCTTTGTATTCCAGTCATGACTTTCACCAGAACATGGGTTGAAAGGCATGTGAGTAGATTGAAGAGTAGGTCAATTCCTTTGACTTACAACTTGATGGGAGATCATAGGACACCCACTACCAATAGGAAGAAACATATTACTCGAGGTTCAGAATCTCGAAGGAAGGAGCCAATTCGGCCGGAACCAGTTCAGCCCAAGCCTCCGAGAGTTGTGGTTGAGTCACCTAGGCCATTGGAGAAAGGTTCTCCAAGTATACAGGACGTTTCTCTATTTGCTGATCAGAGAAATGCGTTGAATTAGGAGTAGGAGGTACATGAAGAAAATCAGCCACCACAGAGAGAATCAGTTGGCCAAAGTGTTAATGCGCTTACTAGAGATAATCATCAGGAGGAAGATGAGGAGACTACTATTGATACACACTTCCAGCGTGAGCTAGAGACGACTTTAGAGGATGATGCAGTTTCAGGGGATACTCAGCCATTAGAGGCCAATGAGCCTCGCCAGAATGAAATTGAAGTAGAACAATTCCGTGAGGAGGAAGCTAGAGAGGAGCAGCGGTTTGTTATACAACAGGTAGTACCTGATTGGCTCAGGGACAGAAGGAGAAGGAGCCCCAGTGAAGAGGCTGATCCAGCGGTAGAGATGGAGGAATTTTTGAGTAGGATCAGTGTGCCTCCACCCAAGAAGAGAGCTAGGAAATTTTCGAAGATCTCAACAGATGAGGATGGCTCTCGCACTCTCCACGTTGTTGAGCCGAGGGTTGATTGTGATCGAGATGAAGCAATGCCAGAAAATTATGTGATCACAACCATGGAGTTAGGTCACCCCACAGGAGCACAAATCATCGAGGAGTGTGATAACTCCTATCAGGCACTCAAGGACAGATTGCTCAAAACTGAAGGAAAGTATAAGAAATTGAAGGAGCATAAGACGTTGATAGGATACATGCAACATTTGTCTCGTCCTTGTGGGCAGGAGATTCCAACACTTGAGCTTCCAGCCGAGTTATCTAGGGAATTTGTTAATGGCCTAGAGGATTTGAGGAAAATGGCACAGGAGGCAGACAAATGGGTTACAGGTGTTTGTGACGAGACAGAGAAGTTCATGGAGGATCTTGCTCATGCTTACTAGCAAGCTTTCGACATTATGGCACAAATGGAGGCAGTTGATCAGGCCTGGGGTGATGCTTTTGTCTATCAGAGCAAAGTTATTCAGCGTTTGGAGGCATTGATGTATACTCCTTTGCAGATGCTGATTGATGGAGGAGTTATTCAGGAGGGTGATAGGTATGATTTTGCTAGATGGTACTCTTCAGTAGTCACAGGGCGTGGATTCTTTGATGCAGCTCAGGCGGATTCAACTAGAGTCAGGAAGGCTATGACGAACATCATTGATGGAGTCCTGAACACCTTGGAGGCAATCTTTGCTAGACAGTTGAATTCTGATGAGGTGACTATGAATGGATTGAGTAGGCTGCTGCCTTTATTTTCGGAGGTGAAGTCTTTTGTGCAGGATGACTTTGAGAACATTTCGACTTTCTCTAGCCTGATTCAGAGTAGACAGGATGCTTTAGCTGCTTGGAGAAAATCTTGCACACGGCATGGATAGTCAGTCACGGTGTTGGAGTTTTAGCTCGATCATATTCCACCTATCTCAGTTCACGAGGTTGAGGTTGTGCTTACTAGGTTCATTGATTTTGCAGCCAAGGAAAAGGAGAAATGGAAAAGCATTTCAGGATGATGACCTTCTGGAGGACTGATTGTGGGCATTAATTGCCTTTACTATTTTGGGAGTGAGTGGGAATCTTATGATTCATTTATTGTAACACTCCCCATTTTGGCAGTTTTTAGGGTTAGGGCTGAAGTGGCTTAATCTTAGCCATTCATTTGATTGTAATCTGAGCCGTCCATTGGACTGGGCTATCTATAAAAGGGGGAGTCCCTCTCATTTGTACCTCATTAGATTAGAGGAGACATCAGAGAGTAGACATTTTGTTAGAGCAGAGAGATAGTTTGATAGCTTAGTATAGTTTGGAGGAGAATGAAAACTTTTGTAAGAGATTGATGTGAAAACTTTCATAATAAAAGATCTTTCATTGATGGTGAAATTCGTCTTTGTTATGGATAGCTAGTGAGGTTTCTTCATCCCTTCTACTTCAAGTAGTGTAAAGTAGCTTTAAGTAGCGTAATTTTTATTTCATGCAAGTAGATTTTAGTTGTGGATTGGTGGTGTTAATCGAGGCAACTTCGTTTTAGTCCATACCACTAACAGCTTGCTGACAACAAGTTTGCCTTGTGTGGTCAACTGGAGCATTTTTAAAGCCTAACTTCAGTTATAATTCATGTCTTGGTATGCGTCGTCTTGACGGTGTCTTGATGCCGGATTATGACTTGAAAATTTCTTGCTATCCCCTTGAAGATTGCACCAACTTTGTGTAAGCTGTCCAACGTGAAGTGGAGCAGAGTTTGGTTGAAGTTTGCTGAAATTGATCCCACGTCCCGCCTTTAGATAGAACATATAGTTTCTAATCCCTGCAGCCATTCAATTCAGTTTATTTCTAGTTAGTTTTAGGAAAATTCATGCCTCAACGCCAAATCATTCGTACGAGAATCCCCTTCAAATCATTAACCTGTTGTCAGCTGCAAGCCTTTTGAACAATTGTGTAAGTCCCCTTGTAAAAATAGCATATCACAACGAACCTACTGAGGGTATTCCAAAGCATTTCGGAACCTTGGAGTTGAATGTGCGATCTTTCTTGCAATCTTAGCGTACAAAATTCTTTGATCAAGAGAGAATGGAGTAGCCTTTAGATTACTTTGTTCTGCTCATTGGTGCAGTGACAAAAATCACATCAACAAGTCTCAAATTGTATAGATGATTTCAGACTTTTCAAACTCACACTGCAAAGAAGATTCCAGAGAGACTCAGAGGTTGCTACAAGCATACCCGTGTAAGTTTAGGGCCGTTGGAATGCCCAATATTGGGTCTTAGAAAATATTCAAAATATAATCCTCCCGTTGCCGTGAGAGTTAGACGTGCCAAGTGTGAGTTCCGTCACTAAGGAAGAATGCCACAAATATCCGAGTGAATGAATTCCACCACCGTTCATTGATCAATATTTATGCGGCTTCAATAAGTGTTGGTGCGTCAATATAAGAACCTTCAGGCATCATTTGGTCGACTGGTAAGAATAATCCCGACAATAGAACTCCTCTGCTACATCGTTGCTCACATTGCTAGTAGTCGAATTGATAAATATATTCTATTGTTGTGACGTTTTTCACACATCGCCCCATTGCAAATGGGGACCCCCCTAATTTTTGTTTCGTTTCGAACTTTTGGCTTGGTTTAGTTTGTTTTGTCGTTGTCTCTCTTTTCTGCTGTTTGTCTTTCCGGGGACGTTCCCGCCTGTGAGCTTAAAAGTAAAATTTGGCCAAGTCTAAAATTAGGGTTTCCATCCTTTTGGTCAGTCCAAGGTCGAACAAAGTGAATATATTGAAAACAGAGACTAACATTGTTAGTGTGCTTCCAACAGGTTTCCACTGAAGTTTCATCAGATTCCGACGACTTACTATTTTTAGTAAGTGTGCGATTTGGGGCATTCTCTCGGCATTTTTGAAGTTTCAACAGTCACAATGCATCCAGGGCACATCAAGCTGCTCGTGTGCAAAATTTGAGCTGAAACAGACAACTTACTATTTTTAGTAGTTCAGCTTCCAGAGTAGATTCCAGGGCTTAGATGCGAAGTTTTTTGGTGCATGTCTGGATATTCCTTCTGGGTTTTCAGAGACCTTCGCGATGGTGCGACATGCAAAATGAGATATCGACTTTCAGAGTTCAGCCTTCAGAGGCTATTTTTAGGGTTTGCATGTCAGGGTTTTCTTTGCATGTCTGCATATTCCTCATGGGTTTTTCAAGAGCTTCACAGTGACGTGACATGCAAACGGAGATGGTCACTCATTTAGGAACTTACTATTTTTAGCAGATGCATCTCGGCAGCCGCCTCCCAGCACTTCAGAATCACGAGCTGATCGCAATACAATAGAAACGAAGACAAACGGAAGTCATTTGATATGCATGCAAATCAAATTAGGGTTTCCAGCTTCGGGGCCCAAAAAGAGGGGTAAAAAGTCAGAATTTTCAAAAACCGGTGTATACCACTGCGATCAGCGTCTTCCAGGCTATCTGCTAGTAAAATTTGAAGACAAACGAAGTACTTACTATTTATAGTAAGTCATTTTGGAAATTAGCTAAAAATAGCAAATCAACAGCATGCGCGGATGTCAGCAGGTAGGTCACCTGGTGAGGAGCACGTCATTTGAATTTCAAATCAAACGGAGTTGTGGAGGTATCAGAAGCAGGCAGTTACTATAAATAGCAAACCACCTTTAGAAATGGGCTAAAAATAGCAAGACAACCCAAAATAGCAGTGTCAACAGGCCAACGAGGTCGTGAAGATGCGCAGAGGCTGAGAAAATTCTAAGTGATGACTCTTATCCTGTAGCCTACTTAAAATGGGCCCTCATCCAGTTGGCAGGTGATAAAAATTGCTAAGTGTTGAAAATATCCTGCAGGCACCCCTAAATGCGCCCGCATCTCTAGCTGGAAGTCATGAAAAATGTTTAAGTATTGGTTTCATCCTCCTGCCAAGGCAAAATGCGCCCACCTTGAGAAAATTGATGAAAAATATTCTAAGGCAAGAAACTCGTCCACCTCCTATGGCAAAATGCGCCCATGCTTGGGAAGCAAGAGAAAGTCAAAAGGAAAGTCAACAAAGTTTATCCACCACATATGCCAAAATGCGCCCAGCTACAAGAGCCATCAAGAAAAGTTTCTAAGTGTCAAACTCATCCCTCACCATGTAGAGAATGCGCCCAAGAAAGTCAAGGAAAGTCAAATGTTTTATCCTCCTCCCATGCCAAAATGCGCCCAAATAAGGGCATGTGAGGACAAAAATGAAGAAGCTCAAGAGTCACAAGTAAAAGGCGTTTGAATGAGCTTTATCCTTCACACTATCTAAAATGCACCCCATGTACAAGCACAGTCAAAGAGGTCAATAGGTGTTGAGAGTTAATCCTCCACTACATGCCAAATGCGCCCATCCCTCTCACCCCCTCAAATGCGCCAAGAAGAGGAGAAAGTCAAAGAAGGCGTTGAAATAAAGTTTATCCTCTTGCCTATGAGATATGCGCCATATGAAGAATATGGAGTGAAAAGTGGTAAACAAGGTGGAATTAAAGAGTGAATATTGCTAAGGCGTTGGAAATAATAAGTTGGAGGGTGATGAAAATATTGTCAAAGGCGTTGAAGTTAGAAATATCCTCTTCAAGTGTAAAGTGCGCCTAAGGTGATGTAAGTGTTGCTAGGCGTTGGAAATGCTAAGCCTACAAGGATGAAGACAAATAAAATATGTTAGGCGTGCCCAAGGCATTTAAAAAAAAAAATTGTGCTGAGTGAGTTGAGAAAAATATTTTCTCACTGTAGGAAAAATGACTTGAAGATGGAGGAATAAAATTTTCCAAGTCAAAAATTCAAAGTGCTAAGGGATTTTAAATATTTTTCTAAGTGTTAACAAAATTCCACCTCTCTAGAGGAAAATTACGCCTAGACTTGAAGTGATGAAATTTGTTGAGATATAAATAAAATTGCCAGAGGGGAAGTCCGATGATGCCAGTTGCATAGGGTCAATAAAAAAAAATTCAAGTCAGAGCAACAAGAAATGTTCACAAGAATTGAAGAACAGGATTAAAATTGTTGAAAATATTTTTAAAGGTTCAAAATTCAAGAAAATCAAATGAACCCGTTCGTTGTACACCCATGGGTTCATCGCGTTTTGGAGGAAATTTTCTTTTGGGTATTGAAGATTGTCAACGAAGAGTGAATTTTAAAGTCTTCCACGCTTCGCCAAGCCTTCCGAGGTGAATATTTTCGAGGGGCACTAGGTTGATGAATTTCCTAAGGAAAATTTGAGAAATTTTCTAAGGCAAGGAAATAAATGTTGTGAAGGTAAATTGCCTTGGCGGATGAATTTGAAGTTGATCGCCTAGATGATTTTTGATCGAGTTCCTGATGAAAACATTTTGCTCGAGCCAGAGTTGAATGAAATATCAAAGTGAAGTACGCCCAGGCAGAATGCAAGATGGGTTGGAAAATTGGCTAAGGCATGAAGAATTTGAACGCAAAGTTGGCTAGTGAAGACGATGAACCCTTGGAAGTTAAAGCTTGAAAATCCTGGTAAGTAAGTTAAGTTTATATTATGAAGTGTTCTAATACTCTTCTCCTTGCTTGTTTTGCAAGAGGAACGTCGAGACCAAGCGGTGATGACTTAAGTGATGAAGAAAATAATCCAAGATGACATTTCAACCTCGAAGGAAGAAAAGTTGCAAGAAAATGGCTAAGTGTTGAGACTTAGTGACAGAGAAGAAATGTTTTCAAAACTCAAGATGGAGAAAAGAATGGAAGCTCGGCAAAGTTGAAGAACAACATCAAGAAGAAGATCAAGAGCAATGTGAGCGCATCTCTGGATTGGAATCTTCTAGAAGGATGATGGACATTAATGGCTCATTTATTACCCCACTCCTCTTGGTGGCGATTTTTAGGGTGAATCTTGTTTAGGGCTGAGGTGGCACAATCTGGGGCATCCAGCTGATTGTAATTTGAGCCGTCCGTTGGACTTGGCCAACTATAAAAGGGGGAGTCCCCCTCATTTGTATCTCATTAGAAATTAGACACTAGCTTAGAGTTAGACGGTAGACATAGAGTAGAGGGACAACTTAGAAGTAGCTTAGTATAGATTGATAGTGTAGTTGAAGAAGAAGGAAAGTTTTCCTTTGAAAACTTTTGCAAGAAATTGTTGTGTAAAACTTTCATAATAAAAGATCTTTTCATTGATGGTGGAATTCGTCTTTGTTATGGATAGCTAGCGAGGTTTCTTCATCCCTTCTACTCAAGTAGCGTAGAGTAGTGTAATTTCATTTTTATGCAAGTAGATGTTAGCTGTGGAATGTGGTGTTTGATCTATAAGCAACTTTGTCTATCCATACCACTAGCGGGCTCACTGATGGTGTGTTTGCCTTGTGTGGTCAACTGGAAATGTTATGGGCCTAACTTCAATCACAGTTTGAATGATGGTATGCGTCGTTGTGACGGTATCTTCATGTCAAGTGGTGGTTTGAACATCTTTAGTCATCTCCCCTGAAGATTGTACCGACTCCGTGGAAGCTGTCCGATGCGAGGCAAAGCGAAGTCCGGTTGAGAGTTTGTTGAAGTTGAACTCCATATCCCACATTTAGAATAGATTTAGACTCTCTAAACCTTACACCATTTCAATTCAGTACTTTCTGATTAGAATAGGAAACCTGCGTTTCATAGACAAATCTTCTGAGCATTTGAATTCCTTTCTCCGCCGTTGAACAATTCCGTAAGTCCCCTTGAAATACCAGCAAATCACATCGAGCCAACTGAGCCTATTCGCACTGAAAGAACCTTGGAGTTGAACGCATGAACTTTCTTGCAATCTTAGTGTGCGGAATACTTTGATCAAGAGAGGATAGGGTAGCCGTTGGTGACTTTATTCTGCATTGGTGTGGTCACGAAAATCACATCAACATCTATGAGATAGGCACTACAAACGCCTCGACTAGTCAGTTCGCCATTCGCCATTCAAATAGAAAATAAAAATCATTTCCAATTACCAAACTGGGTTTCCGTCTAGCCAAGTCTTCATTGTCCGAGAGGTTTTGTTCTCAGATCACCATATGGTACCAAATGTATTTAATTCTTTGTGATGATCTTCACCAATTCTGCCAATCTCTTTTAATTCTACCTAGGCCATTCCGTTAGCCAACTGATTCTTTATTATCTTCGATCAAGACTTTACATAGGTTTATGAAGTATTAAATATTTATTGATGACTTTATACAGTCCAAATAATTAATTAATTAAATAATTCAAAAGTCTTAAAAGTGATTGAAATAATTAAAGACTGTTTGAATATTCAATTAATTAATCCCAATTATATTTGGCTCTATCAAAGAGACGGGGACATCACATGAAGCAAGGAAAGCATGAAAACGTACGAGCCTATATGTATAGGTGCGAATTTGCACCCCCCTTGCAAGTTCCCCTTTTACACCCTTCACCTTAGAAAAATCAAACCTGACAATGTAATTCCACAACCTCCACCCGTACTCCATCCACTTGGCACCTGTCTGTAGTGCCGATGGGGGAATTTTTGTCGGGGACGTGCGTGCAGCGCGCTGCCGTCATAACATGATTCTTGCCTTTGGAATCTGTAGAGGTGTTATGTTTGCCATTGGGGCCGAAGTGTAACGTATCTGCACCCTTCAATCGACCTTTGAACAAGTCTTTCCCTCCCAAATTCACCTAAAATCACTATCTCTCATTCTCATTCATTCCTCTACACATTCTTGGATAGCTTCTACACAATTCACACATTCTCTCATGCTTCATGGTTACTTGCTGCACTATCATTGCTTTCATTCCAACATCACAACATTCTTCACATCTACCATAGAAGTTCAAACTTAGTGTCCTGCGAGACTTCCTTCAGTGTCGTTGCGGCCACGTTGACTTTGCCACGGTTGTAGACTTGCATTCCTGTCTCATTGGCCTTGAGTGCCTCTGGTTGAGGGTGGTATTATTTGCTTACTATCGCATTGTTGTTGTATTTGAGTAGCATAGTGCTCCTTGTAGTGTTTGGTATCCTTTCCTTTCCAACATACTTTATCATATTTATATTTCTTTGTCGAGCTAGTTGTTTGTGGAGGTGGAAAAACCAATACGGGGGTTTGACTGTGACAAGCCCTGAAACAGCCCCAACATTTTTCCATGTTCTGTTGTGTGTAGGTACTTGTTTGTGTGGAGCTTGCGGGAGAATTGGACCTTTCATGAGTTGAACTCTTACCTTTCTCGTTCTTGACATTTCTTATAACATCTCTCTTAATATTTCAGTTATTCTATCATTTCTGGTTTTCGTCATCACTTCAAACTTTAGCAGCTAAGTTGTTAGTAGGTTTTTAGTACCTTTGACTGTCCTTTTTCACTGTTTGTCTGTACAAATGATAGCGCAGTTGTGAGATGCCTACGAGTCGTGTTGTTGTCCCTGTTGCGTGCTGCTATTCTCTGGCAGAGAGTTGACAAAGTTCCAGTCTGGGTTCCAGAAACCTGCTCATTTAGTCCAAACATAACTTTTGGATCAGTGGATTGACAGAAACATTGAGAGTGCTCTTCATTGTCTACCTTTAGCATCAAGTACTATCCAAAACACTTGTTCAACTTGAGGTAGATTAGGGCAGCCTTTATCTCTCGGCTCTCCGTGACCTGGACCGCTAAGTAGTCGGTCCCCCTCAACATTTTGGTGAAGTTGATGTGAACAATGTCTATCCATTCCTTTATGTTGGGACTCTCTCCCTCACGCTCGACGATCGTTGCAGACTTAGGTGTTGTGGGGTTTTATGAGCATCACAACCTAGTCTATGACCTCCTGGTACGTTGTCAGAAGAAGTTTACAACACTTACAAATGGATATGACAGGCTTTACTATCGATCGTTTTTTCTCAAGAGGAGGTTTCAACAACCAAGATGGGTTTCGTTGACAAAACCACTTGTGCACCCACTCCTCCAACATCCCCTACCTCCTCGTCTATAAGACGCTGTAGACATTCTAACATCCCCTACCTCCTCGTCTATAAGACGCTGTAGACATTCTCTCGGAACACCTTATGGCATAAGACGAAAGATTGCTAGATCTTGGGAATCATTTGGAGAAAGTACTGAATATGGCAAGAGCCGCTAAGCTGTTAATGAGGTGAGATACATGTTAGGGAAAGATCGGATGGGCATAGAATTCTTATGCGGCCTCACCGATCTAATTGAAGCATATATCTCTTCGTATAACACTAGATCGGGTACTACCAGAGGGGCGGTGCTTGATGCCTATGGGAGATAGATAGGTGTTTCAATGCCTACAATGTTTATATACATGGCCGAAATAGGCCCTTCGATCGACGTTTCCTCTGCTCGTCAAACATCCCACACAATCAAGGCGAGTAGAATACCCCTTGGCTTTAGCTTCACTCCTTAGGGCGCCCTTGGTGATGGGGGCTCTGGTGGAATGAGTGGTGGTGCCGGTGGCGGTCATAACGGTGGCTTTGGTGGTGTTCATGGTAGTGGCGCTGGTGGTGGCTCCGGTGGGGGCCACGACGGCGGTCACGATGGAGGCTCTGATGGGGCTCGGGGTGCTGTTCTAGAGGTGGGCACGGTGGCGGCTCTGGTGGTGGCTCTACTAGTCCTACATCGTCTAATGACCCTGTTTTGAACGCCTTGCCTCAAAACGTGGGCCATATGCAAAACTAGTTAGCAAGCCTATCCTAGGCTTTTGCTAAACCCATCATCTAGCCTTTCTTCCGACACAACCCCCTATCTGTAGCAATCTTAAACACTCCTTTCCCTCAGGGAATGGAGATTCCTAAGTTTGAGAAGTATGGTGGTAAAGGGGATCGTCAAACACACGTATCTGCTTTTCATGCGATGTGTACAAATTTCATTCACCGCAATGCTTTGATGGGTAAACTTTTTTCTTGATCTCTCAAGGATACATCACTAGAGTGGTACTGTTCCTTGCCTGACAACTCTATATCTTCATTTGATCAACTTGTCAATTAGTTTCTCTAGCAATTCTAGGCTAACATCGGTCCAAAGTTGACCTCCAATCTCGTCCTATGTATGCAAGGAGAGCACGAGAATATTACTAATTTCATTGCGCGATATCAAGTGCTCTTTTCACAAATTTCTTACTCGCTTCTTGACTCAGATGTACAAAAGGTATTCATAGGAAACCTATAGCGATCTTGGAAAGAGAAATTCACCCTAATGAAATGTCCTTTTGCACATCTGTGTGCTGCGCTATGGGAGTATCAACAGACGGTTGTTTAGTTTGGGGGATCCTCCTCGCGCTCTCGTTCTAAAGGAAGATCTATAGTGTCAATGTCAAGAAAAGGTAAATTTGTTGCAAATGTAGTTGTTGTGACTAATGATCGAAGCCTCAGGCGCAACAGATAGTTTATGAAATTATCTGAGTCTTATTCTTCTATTCTGCAGAAGCTGTTGAAGGATAAGATTATAACATTGGAAAATGCTCGACCCTTGAAGGAGCCTTATCCTGATTGGTATGATGGAAACGTGTTCTGCAAGTACCATTGTGTTCATGGGCATGATACTGAAGTTGCATGCACCTGTGTCATGAGATACAGGATTGCATTGATGACGGTACCATTTGTCTCGATGGTAAGAAAGAAAATGCGAACAAGTCAGTGGCGAAGGCGAATAGTGAGTTGCAAATTTATACAGACCCGTTTTTGTCTCACTTTGAGAACTTAATTATTGACCCTTTTGATGCTTCTCCTAAGGCCTTGACATACGTAAATGTAGTCTCGTTCACTCCTAGTCCTCCCCCTTAGCCTGCGACTGGCTCGCTAGATGTGACTTTCACCTTGCAGGACTTACCCATGAATAACAAAGCCTCTCCCCTATATATTCCTGCTCGCCTCAATTGAAACATTGTGACAGGAGTCCTGGTCGACCTCGTGAGTTGCGTGAATGTTATCATGGAAGAGACTCTTTTGCTAAATTCTTTACAGAGGGAGGAATATGAGAAGACGAAAACTACTATACGTACGGACAACGGTCTCTCTCTTGTTCCATATGGTTCTATAACTCTTTCCGTCCTAGTAGGACCTAGGGCTGTGGATACTATTTTTGATGTCATTCCAGAATCTGATCTGTTCAAGGTGAAGTTGGGCATCCCTTGGTTAGCTTCCATCAATGGAATTGCTTCTGTTATTCACAAATGTCTAAAGTTCTCTGATGAAGGTGTTGTGCATGTCATGCACGACACTGGGTGTCAACCATTGGTATCCCGTGGAGGTTATTCCTTGGATCATTTTTGGCCCACCCTGGTTGGTCCACTTCCTCCTAGAACATACCTACTTTATCAAAACTATGTCATGTACAAAATTGGGGGCAAAGGACAGCCAAGAATGACTCACCTTGTAGTGCAGCAACAAGATGCTTGTTCCTCTCGAAAGGGGAAGGGAAAGCCTGTTCGCGCTCAGGGCTCTTCCTCTACTTCTTCTCCCACTGTACTGCCTGTTGCTTCCTCTCACCTTGCCATGGCGCCATTGACTTCTGCTCCTATTCGTTTATTGGGGATTCCGATGGTGCCCGCTTGGCAACAGCCCAAGCATCCAGCATTTGAACTTCCTGTCTTAGAAACAGTGCCTCGACCCATTTTGTATGGTAAGGGGAAGGGTCCCCGTGGAGCGTCTTCTATATCTCGGCCTCTATGGCCCTCTACTGCTCCTACCTCTAATGTGGTGAATGGGAAGAGGCCTGCCGTTGAGACGCTCAAGTATGCTTCCCTTGCTGTTGTTCCATCATCCTCTCCATCTTTTCCTCTTGTTCCCGTCTAAGAGCCCCTCCCTCCACCAGAGACGGCTATGATGGATACTCCGATGGTTAAACAAAACACTTCCATCCCTTCTTAGGCCGTGGCTTCTAGCTCCCGGAGTCGTAGAAACCGCCTTGTGCGTGAGTGCAAGCGTCGGAGGAAGGCTCTGGCCGCTGAGCAAGCCGCCTTGCAGAAGAAGGAAGAGGAACCAACAACTCCCACTTCGACATCTTCTATTGTGTGCTCCTCTTTTGCTCTTCTTGCTTTAGTTCCCTCAGCCTTAGTCTTGCTTCCGACTCCCCTTGTGAGGGTGAACGATCCTCACCTGAAGAGGGTGTAGGTATTCATTGCTCCTTTGGTTGAGCCTCCCCTTTTGATGTCCCTTCCAGAGATCCCACCCTTTTCGAAACTTGTGGACATGCTGAATACCTCGGTGGCATCCGTTGCGGTTTTCTCCTTTTCCTCTGTGCCCTCTGCTTCATTTGTGGGTGTTTCACATCCTCCGATGAAGCGAAGGATGTAGGATGACCCTGCTAGCAATGGGGGTTGGAATAAGGGTTCGCCTTCTTTGGAGGATGGTGTTGTGACCTTTTCACACATCCCCCCATCGCAAATGGGGACCCCCAGTTGTCTGCTAGTTTTTAGGGTTTTGTCTCCTTGCAATGGTTTTATGAGGTCACTCCCTTCGGAGTTTCAAGTCAGTCTTCCGAGAGTCGTCCGAGCCAAGTCAATAATCCATGCTTGAATCAGTGCCTAAGCATCACAAAAGTGCTCAGAGGGCCTGGGAAATGAAGATCGCCTGTGCTTTCGGCCAATTCTAACACTTCCTATTTTTTAGGGAATCTGCTTTTTTGCTTTTTCGTTTTTTTCATTTTTGGCATTTCTGGACCAAACGAGGTTCCCTATTTTTTAGGGATTTTGCTTTTTCTATTTTTAGAAAGTCAACCCTAGTCAACGAGTCAACTTTCCATCTTTAGATCCAAAAATCAACCAAAAAATCAAAAAAATCATTGAAAAATCAAAGAAAAATCAGGAAAAGCATGTCAAAAATGAGAAAAATCAACCCCAAAAGCATCAAATTTTGGAAAAATCATTGAAAAATCAGTCAGATCCATGAGAAAATCAAAGCTCATTTTCAAGGAAAAATCATTGAAAAATCAGTCAGATTTGAGAGGAAAATCACAAAAAAAAACCAAAAGAGCATAAAATTCATGATGAAATTCTGTCTAAGTCTGGAAAACTCGCCATCAAGCAACATGTTCAGACTTGTTTGAAGTCAGCCCTTAAAATGTGGAACGTGGAGAGAAATGGCAAGCCTTCTTTGAAGTCTGCCATGCCCAAGGGAAGAATGGCAAACCTTGTCCAAAGTCTGCCATGCCTAAGAAAGAATGGCAAGGACTTAAGAAAGTCCGCCCAGCAATGAAGAAGGATGGCAAGGCAGGTCTAAAGTCCGCCTAGACTCTGCAAGGATCATCCAAAGTCCGCCTAGATTTGGCAAGGATCATCGAAAGTCTGCCTAGACTTGGCAAAGACCCTTCAAAGTCCGCCATGACTTAAGAAGGGGTTGGAAAGCCTTCTTTGAAGTCCGCCACACCTTGGCATAACACTTGGAAAGTCCTCCATGGCATAGGAAGGAAAAAAATTAAAATTTTTGCTAAGTGTTAAGGCCTAGCTAAGAAAAATCCGAAATTTGCCTAAGTATGGAAGCCTATAAAGAGGAAAAATTGAAATTTTGGCTAAGTATTTTAATATTTTCAAGAGGAAAAGTGCGAACTTAGGCTAAGTGTGAAAGGCAAACCTAGTAGAAAGTCCGCCATACCTTGAGGAAAGATGGAAGAGACTTTGGAAAGTCTGCCTAGGCCATGGTAAAGGAAGTATGAAGTTCGCCTAAGCATGGGAAGGGAAGAAAGATTAAAGTTTTCGCCTAAGTATGGATGTCTGGAGAAAATTTTGATAAAGTTGGCCAAGTATACAGGGAAAAATGCACAAGGCAAAGAGGTAGGAAAGTCCGCCCTTGGGTAAGAGGGTTAAAATTTTGTCAAGTATCATGGAATTTCGCCTAATGAAGACATCCAGACAAAGACTTTGCCTAAAGAAATTCGTCCGAGCAAGAGAAAATTTGACTTTGGCATAAGAAAATGTGCCCAGCGCAATTCAAAGTTTGCCATGGCAGGAGAAAATAAGGATCTGGTGTAATATTTGCCGGCGAAATGGCTAGAATTTTGACTTGGCTAGACGAAAATTGGAAAATAAACTTTTAGCAAAAGAAAATGGAGAGGAAATCAAAATAGCCATGGGTCCAAAACTAACGGGTTGGAATAAATTAAAATATTTTAATATTTTAATAATTTATTTCCAAATACTCCGAAATTTAAAAGCCTTGGACAAAATTAAATTTGCCAGACGTGTATCGGGGGAAAATAAATTGTGCTGGACAAAGATAAAAATCCAATAGGCAAAATTAAATTCGTCATGATTTAAAACTTGGAAAATCAAATTTAATTGGACATTTAATGTTTTTTTTTCAAAAATTCAAGAATTAAAGATAAACATTTAAGCAAAAATTGAATTTTTGAAAATCAAAGAGATTTGCCTGCATAAGATCGCCATGGAGTTTTTTCGAAAAATAATGGAAACTTGCCTGTTTGAACAAGAGAAAACAAATCGAGATCGAGAGAGAAGAAGGCAGTTGCTAAAACAAATCAAGTTCTTTAGCATTATAATGAGTTTCAGCAACTGATTTTTCACAGACACAGCTGAAGAAAAGTTAATCTCTCTCAAAATTCTAAGGCAAACAATTATTCTGCAGGCAAGATTGATTTTCTTATAGGAAGAAATAATTTTATGCTGAAGAAGCAAATTTTTCGAAGAAGTGAAGGATTTATTTGCTGAAAGTCGAATTTCTGTGCAAGAGGGGCGCACTTTGTCATTTGCTTTTTGGTTAAAACCTCAAAGTTTAATCTGATCTACAGCCAGAGGTTCTTTCCTGAGGTTTGAAGTTCAATTGAATAAATTCGCCATTTTTCTTCTCTCTTTCATGTTGGTTAAGTTCTAGCTAAAATTTCAGCTTGATCCATTTACTTTCAGCTTGCTTTTTCGCAGAAGTTTAATTATTTAATGGGCTGAAAGTAAAACATTCGAACACAAGGCACGAAAATAAATTATTTTAAAAAGTCTCCGTATTAATGCTAGTAATTTTGACTGCAGGTTGATGACCATGGCAGGGGAATCATCAAAGAAGGCGCCAATGAAGTTCGCCAGCAAAGGCACACAGCGAGAGTCGAAAATAAATTCAAAGTGGAAAAATGTTGCAGACACTGATCTGGGACATGTTGACTTCATAGAGTTCAAAAAAAGAGTATATGGACAGGACGGGCTTCCGACACCAATTGCCATACGAATGGTGAGAAATGGGATTTTTCAGGTAGCTGGATTCCCACCTGCGATGGACTGTGCTGAACTAATGGTAGTATGTGCTATCCATTACAATGCTTAGACAAGACAGATCATTGCACCTGATGGCAGAGTTTCAGCACACTTGGGTGAGGTAGCAATTCAAGAGACATTTGGCATCCCAGCACATTCTCGTACTGTCTACAAGACGAAGGAGGAAGCTAAGCGTTTATATGACAGCCAACCAGAATTATGCATCACAAATATTAACAAGACATGGCTGCAGAAGCCTAAAATGTCAATAAAGAAGATGCCTACGAGGCCACGCCGAACAGACTTTAAAGAAGATTATGGGGACATCATTTTGATGCTGAACATAATAGCTGGCAACCCTCAAGGTGCATTTTTTGAAAATTGGATGTATTACTTCATAGATGAAATCACTTCCGGCGTAAAAATGTTCAATTGGTCTCGAATGATAAGTAGCAACCTTCATGAGCAGTTGGTCAATTTGGAAGAGACTAAGTCTTTTCACATGAGCTCGTATATTGTCTACTTATTGGCCAGGTCATATAAATACCCAGGACTAGTTTGCAAAGGCAAAGTTGGCAACGGAGAAAATGAACTCAAACCTTATGATTGCTACCCACAACTCCAGCTGAGGGAGAAATCTCATTTTAGAAGGGTGCACAATGCCTTCTTAATGTATATTACTAGAACACTTCAAGGAGTGCATCAAAGGCTGAGTCATGAGGCAAAGAGTTTGATCAGTAAATACGGATCTTGGTTCATCCAATTTCCAAAATTTACATATGTCAGGATCCAGGGATTTACTGGAAATCCCTATAAGTTGCCCATCTATCCGACAAATCGGATGATCTTGATTGAAGTCCTGAGGCAGCTGGAAGAATACTAGAACATCCAAAGGCCAACTAAAAAGGCGGCTGTTACATTCCCATTTTTCATCGGGAATATGTTAGAATCTTGTCCTTCAGCGCAAGCAGCTGAGAGCGTCTGCCTGGAGATCCAGTGGTACCCATTCACAGCCTACAAGTCCAGGGCCAATTTTGACCCACATCATCACATCCGGACAGTGGATGGGAGAAGGTACAAGCACAGAGTGGAGCTAGAGGACTGCTGGGCGAATGCCGTTGATGAATATGAGGTTAGAAGAAGATTATGGTCCAGAATGCCAGTAGACTTCATGAGGGCGATTGAATTTTGCCGGGTGCCTGATCAGTTGTAGGATGATGGGAATTATGTCCAGCCACGCTTCGACGAGAGTCGACCTCTTCCTCCCGTAAGGCAGTCAGAGCCTGAGCACTCAAATTTGGCAACCTTGATGAGACTAGTGACCAAGTACTCTCAATGGTGGGTTGACCATCATGTCCAGGAGATGAGACAAAAAAGAATAACGCTCACATATGATTTACTGAGCAAGACGGAGTCGTATTCCTCTAATGCTGGCGCATCCCATCAGGATTTGGTTGAGATTGGAGAGAAGAGGAAGGAAATAGTTCCAAGTATAGAACCTGTTCAGAAAAGACAAAAGGGAGAACCATCTCGTTTTGCAGCGTCTCAGAATATTGACGAGCTGGTGGCCACCATAGATGAATCCTTGGTTGAAATGACTGGAGCTTCTGCAGTCCAAGAAGAGAACAATGAGCCTATTCACCTGGATGACGAGGAGCCCTCATCACCTACGAGCACGAAAATACTAGGTTCAGATAATGAGATGGAAGTCCAAAATGAGGACTTCGAAGAGGGAATGATTTCCGCCCTCAGAGGAGTCTTGGATGTTCCCAATGAAGAGAATGTTAAGGAGGAAGATGGCATTGAGTAGCCTAACATCCCGGATTGGCTGATAGAAAGGATGAAGATTCAGGCACCAGAGCAAGCCCAAGAGGAAGATGATACTGCGGATTTCTTGGCAAGGTTAGAACAGGTTGCAATTAAGAAGCCTACCAAGAAGTTTTCTATCATTCAGAGGGACGAGGCAGGCAGTTGTTCCATACACATCGCAGTGCCAACAGTGGACAAGCCACAAGATGAGATCACTCCTCAAGAGTACGCCATAACGACTATAGATCTTGGCCCAACCACAAAAGGCTAGGAAGTGGAGGAACTAGATAATTCCGTCTCAATTGTCAAGGCGAGATTGGAAAAAGAAGTGGCGAAAAAGAAGGAATATAAAAAGGAAGTTGAATGCCTGAAGGAGTACATACGGCATCTGACCCAGCCACTTAATTAGGGTGATGCAGTAGCTCCTCCCCTTCTTAATCCCTCATAGGAAATAGCCAAGGATGTAGAGCAAGGGATGGTCACAACCAAGGAGGCTCAGGAATGGATGATAAGTGAGGGCACAAAAGCAGCCTTGTTGATGGAGAAATTGGCACTTGCCTACGGGCAAACTTCTTCTTTTCTTTCCAGACTTGTTGATATGGCAGATACTTGGGACAACGTTCCAGATATTCAGGAGAGGCTCATTCCATGCTTCAGGGTCCTAAAGGGCGTTCCAAGGGAAGAGTTAGTTGAAAGAAAGATGATTGTTTACTGATTGATAACTGATGTTATTTTGGGCAACCCTAATTACGGTTGGGTTGTATTAATCTTGGCCGTCGATATTGTTTTAATCTTGACCCTTCATTTGATTTTTGAAACTCTATTTAAGCTGGTGATCTCTTACTTTCATTTGTGTGGAGACAGTATATGAAATTGTTGCATTAAGACTATTTCCGATAATAAAAGCTCTTATGCATGATTTGCTTTGAATAACTTTTATTGTCAAGTAGTAAGCAAGGTTGCATATCTTCTTCTACCATAGATTAGAGTTAGAATTAAGTTAAGTAGAATTTGCTTTAAGTATTGGTTAAGTGAATGAGAGATTGATCGTATAGATTCAATGGTGAAGTATTGCTCATACTTTCTTCGAATGGATGATTTGCATTCGATGCATAAAGTTAGCCTGAGCTTATAATTGTGGAAGCTTAACTTCAGTCTCATTCGAGTCTTGAAAATCATTATCACACCCCTTGAAGATTGCACCCACTTTGCGTAAGTTGTCCTAGGGAGGCGAAACAAAGTGCGGTTATTCCTTTCACCGGATCTTTACTGTCTCTTAAATTCTTAGGCATAGAATAGATCCCCTAAACCCTTATCTTTTTGCTACTTTTTTTGAGATCCAAATTGAAGCCCTAATTGAAGAGAGCCTTTAATGATAAATCCGCCTAAGTCCTGAACTTGTGAAAATTTCTTTAACGTAAGTCCCCTTGTGTATTACCAACAAATCACAACGCCCATTGAGCTTATCCACACGTCAAGACCTAACAAAAGAAACCTTGGAATCGCCATATCATCTTCTCGCAATCTTAGCATACGCGGTGGTTTTTCAAGAGAGGATAGAGTGTCTTTGGACATTTTATTCTGTGTGTTCGGTGAATGATAAAACGTACACCAACAGATGGTTCTGCGTTGGCTTTCTTCGTCCTAGTGACGGAGGTAGCCCCGGATTCCTCGGAGTTCGTCATTGCTCTCGAATCATTTGGTGAGCCTAGCAGTGGATCTTGGGCGCTGCCTCCATCTCC
Organism: Sequoia sempervirens; assembly: GCA_007258455.2. NCBI lineage: Eukaryota > Viridiplantae > Streptophyta > Pinopsida > Cupressales > Cupressaceae > Sequoia > Sequoia sempervirens. The sequence goes on from VDFB02081783.1 coordinate 34,961, forward strand.
TACTGAGTTGATGCATGGCACTCCTGTAAAGTGCATGTCCAACTCTGTAGATGATGTCTCGGCATTATTGGCGATCTTTGCGAGATCATTAACATTCATCTCACAAGAATTGCGTGGAGTGGAGAAGACCCCTCAGGGTCTTCTTCCTTGGCTCTTGTTGTAGGAGGGTTAGAGGGTACCCCCCTTGATATTCTGCCCTTGTGGGCTTGTCCGCCCTACCCTTATAGTGATCTAGATTGGGAGAACGACGACCTCTTGGTTGATGAGGACTAGGGGGCGCCTCTTCTTTATCTGTAGGATAGAGTGTGTGTGTGTGTGTGTGTTGTGTTCCCTCGTGCTTGTTTTATATGTTCTTGGATGACCCTTGTCATCCCCGTAGGTGCTTGGACACATGAGTGTTTTTGTCTCGTAAAAATTCTTCTATCTGTCACATCATTCTTTTCTTTGTCGTGTATTGATTTTTGACAATTGGGGACGATGCAAAGTGTTGGGGGCATGCCTCCCTTCCATGACCCAATTTTTTATTTTCATTTTGTCTTCATGTGCCTTCTTCACATGGTCTTATACAATAGTGGGTTGATGACAGTTCATTTATATATTATTATATCTATTTATTTATATTTATGAGCAGCTCTGACCTTGAAATATCAGATCCCCCTATCTGTTGTTCATTACATCCTTGTTTTTCCTTTCTTTTTATCTTTTTCTCTTCTTTGGTTGCTTTGTGATGTTGTGGTGCTTATGTGTTGTCCCTTGCGTGTGCGACAACATTACCATGGTTACATCTTGTCATGTTGCATGGGCCACAACATCACCTCCATTCTTACTTTTCTCTCCTTAGGATGTCACGTGCCTTTGTGCTTGGCACGCACCATCCTAAGGGGGGGCTCTCATACTGCTTCAATTTCCAAAACGTGTATTCAGTGGCCAATGAATCCCTTCTTGAAAATCTTTATTTTTCAAAAATTGCATTTGTTAACAAGGACCCCTAGCGGAATACTTTTCCTTCATCATGGGTTCGTAAAGAAAGAATTTGAAAAACTTTCCTCCAAGGAGGAAGCACTTTCTGCTGCGGGCAAAGTTTTGACATTCCCCTCGTGAGGGGGCTTTCTTCCTTTTGAATTCCTTGATGAAGTGAAATCTTCCAAAAGAATTCCTTGATGTTGAATTGATTTTTGAAAAATACCGTTGCACTTTCAAACAAAGTGTCCCATGAGTGGACCCCTTTTCTTTTGAACGGTTCCTGAGGGACCCCTTTGAAAGCTCTTCCTTCAATTTTTGACTGTCTGCATGACTGTTTACTTGTCTGGCTGCGTGGATTCTTTTTGACATCTAACATGTTTTGTTTGCGAATTAACATGTTGCTTTGCAGGTGCGCCTGTGAAGCTACTTTTCAACCGACCTTGCAGAATCGAGTAGTTGTAAGGTCTCATCTGACTCTGCAGAGTCCCTCAGATCTCGACTTCTTTCAGGACCGAGCACTTGGGGGGTGCCTTCTTTGCAAGTCCAAGTACCTGTGAAACGATTTCATCCTGTGGGATTTGTTTACCGTTGGTGTGCGGGCTTCCGGTGCACTTCGTTCAACTCTCTTGAGGACCGAGTACTTGTGGAGCCATTTGCTTGCCTTGGGCTTTCAAGCATGCTAGATTGCGGTCTGTTTCCTTGACGGTTCAGGTATATTTTCTTGGAACTCTTTCAACCTACTTTATCGAACACTCATTGGCACTCATGTTCGCTAAAGTGGGGGCAAAATGTATAGGCGTGAATTTGCACCCTCTTTGCAAGTTCCCCTTTTACACCCTTCACCTTAGAAAAATCAAACTTGACAATGTAATTCCACATCCTACGTCTGTACTCCATCCACTTGGTGCCTATTTGTAGTGTTGGTGGGGGAATTTCTGTTGGGGACGCATTTGCGGCGCGTAGATGTCTGCGCGGTGCCTTGCAGTCCTGACAAGATTCTTGCCTTTGGAATCTGTAGAGGCGTTATGTTTGCCATTGGGGCCGAAGTGTAACATATTTGCGCCCTTCAACCAACCTTTGAACGACTCTTTCCCTCCCAAATTCACCTAAAATGACTATCTCTCATTCTCATTCATTCCTTTACACATTCTTGGATAGCTTCTACACAATTGTTATGTCCCCAATTTTGTGATGTTTAGAAGTGTAATTAAAATAATTAACTATGTGACAAACACATAATTGTAATTGTCCAAGACAATATTACAATTATAAATAATATAAATAACATCATAAGTGTTATTATGATATAATAAATATTAAATTATACAAAATGAATATCAAATAGAAATATAAAATAATATTATAATTGTTACGGGACAATTATGATTATTAAAAATACAAATATTAATAATTTATTATTACCTTAAGACAATATTGTTAATTTATAAAATAATAATAATGAATGTATTAAACTAATAAATACAAATCAAAATATGGAAGCATATATTAATACTAAAACATATATTAAAGTAGGAATCGATTTTAAAAGTTGTAAGCACCAATCAAGGAAAAGCCACGACCTTGTGGCAGATATTTAAGAAGGCATTTTGGCTAGCGAGAGGGGCACGAGAAAGTTATGGGAGTCTAAAAAGCATCGTTGATGGTAGTAGGTCAAAGGGCCTTGCGTAGAGTTAGAAGCATTCTATCTATTGATGAGAAAGGAGAAGGGATGAGCCATCTGCTGGAGAGCTGTTTCCGGAATTATCTTATATACTGACGCAGGAGTGGAATGCATAGTATTTGCTCCCAATATTACATCAATAGTATTTAGAAATATGGGATGACGACTGGTGAAGCCACTATATGAAGATAACATTAAACTTACGGGGTCTCATGGAGCTCCTTATTATATATACAAACCGTTCCCTGTCTACCGTCGACACTGCATTACCTGTCCAACCTCTATTTCGAAAGGGTCACGGGTGTGTTAAGGAAGACTATCCATCCAGTGGTCAAGTTGTGGGAGGATCGCGAAATTTTGAGGAGATCAGTTAGTTGTGAGTTTTGGTAATGTACATCAAAAGCTTACTGACTCATTCTCAAGTTAGGTGTGTTGGAGCGTGCATTAAATGGAGGAGAAAACATATCATCGCTGCTGGAGGGAAAAATCATCACTAAAAGGATAAAGGGATTGGACTGATGGAATCAAGAATGGACCCCAATAGTAGGTCGATGCAGCAGATAGGTAACTTTGTTCTCAACACTTGGTGAGTAGGGAATGTGTTTAAGTCAATCAAGACAACTAAGTGAAAATAAAGGAATATTCAATATTAAGGGGAGGAGTTGGCAATAGTTAGGATTGTCACGTATACCCAATACGTATATATATGTTTGAGCAAACAATTACACTTAAGATATACTTAGAAGAGGAATTATAAAGAATTGGAGATATTCCGGGTTTCTCTTTTAAGAATATATGGATATACTAAGGCAGATAGTAAAAACAATTTAAACACAAGATTCAGGTTTAGTGCCTTCACTGGAAAGGGGACATTACAACAATTCACACATTCTTTCACGCTTCTTGGCTACTTGCTGCACTATCAACGCTTTCATTCCAACATCACAACATTGTTCACATCTACCATAGAAGCTACAACTTGGTGTCTTACGAGACTTCCTTTAGTGTTGCTGCGGCCACGTCGACTTTGCCATGGTTGTAGACTTGCATTCCTGTTTCATTGGCCTTGAGTGCCTCTGGTTGAGGGTGGTATTATTTGCTTACTATTGCATTGTTGTTGGATTTTAGTAGCATAGTGATCCTTGTAGTGTTTGGTATCCTTTCCTTTATAGCATACTTTCTTTATCATATTTCTATTTTTCTATCGATTTGGCTGTCTGTGGATGTGGAAACACCAATACGAGGGTTTGACTGTGGCAAGCCCTGAAACAACCCCAACATTTTCCCCTGTTCAGTTGTGTGTAGGTACTTGTTCGTGTGGAGCTTGCGGGAGAGCTGTACCTTTCGTGACTTGAACTTTTACCTTTCTCGTTTTTGTCATTTCTTATAGCATCTCTCTTAATATTTCAGTTATTCTGTCATTTCTGGTTTTCGTCATCACTTTAAACTTTAGTAGCTAAGCTGTTAGTAGGTTTTTAATACCTTTGACTTTCCTTTTTCATTGTTTGTCTGTACGGATGACAACGCACTTGTGAGATGCCAACATTACACACTTTCGTCCCTGTTGCGTGCAGTTGTTCTCTGGCAAATAATTTACAGAGTTGCAGGCTGGGTTTAAGAAACCTGCTCGTTTAGTCCAAACATGACTTTCGGGTTAGTAGATTGATAGAAGCATTGAGAGTGCTCTTCATTGTCTACCTTTAGCATCAAGTATTATCCAAAACAGTTGTCCAACTTGAGGTAGATTAGGGCAGCTTTCAACTCTCGACTCTCTGTGACTTGGAGCTGTTGAGTGGTTGGTCCCCCTCCTCTACACTATAATCGCAGGCTCAAGGAGTTGTTGGTGAAAATGGAGACTTAGCTGGCATACGGTTTGAAGAAACGATGGTTCATCGAAGGGTTACTGTCGTTGTTGAGGAAAGTCGTTTCTCCATCCTCGTGCGCCAAATCCTACAATCAAGCGATGGACATCGAGAGTGAAAACAAGACATCCTCTCGGGGGAAGAAAGTAGATGACGATGAAAGTACAAAGGAGAGCAACAAAGATGAATAAAAAATCTTACAAGCTTTCTAATGGGATATGATGAAGGATTTGAAGGCCGGAAAGGAGAGTTCAAAGGAGTCCAAGGAATTATGGTGTATTGAATGCAGAATAGGTCATATCAAGGAAAATTGCCCGAAGAAATTGTTTTGTGACATCTGCCAAGTTATGAGGCACGCCATCATGGAGTGTTTGTACAATCTAAAGACAAGAAGCTCACAAGTATTCTTAGCACAAGGGGAACAGTCAACCCCTCCGACCACACCACCGAAGCCTCAAAATAATAACTCATACCTTGGAGGTTACTATAACAATCGAAGAGGCAATAACAATGCACCAAGAAGCAAAATACAGTATGACAAGGGTAGACCCATGATATAGTGTTGAATGTGCAATGAATTGGGTCACTTCGCTAGGAAATGCCAAAACAATCAAGGTACAGGAGGAAGACTTTGTAAGTGGTGTGGACTTGGTGATCACGAAGACACCGACTGCCCGAAGCAGAAAGGCATAAATGTGTTGGAGGTAGCCGACAAGGACGTCTTGGCAATCACAAGAGCACAGACGAAGAAAGCCACCTATCAGAGCCTTGTTTGGAGAAAGAAAGACTTCGAGAGGCCAATGCGGAAGTGGAAGAGGCATTGGCCAAGGAACGGAGAACCTCCAACAAGGTAACCAGTACGTCATTGCAGTCAGAGTCAGCAAAGAACATAGTACGACAAGAGCTCCACATAACCATACCGATCAAGGTAATAGATCTTCTGTAAACGATGCCCCAACTGAGAGTAGCACTCACTAATGTTGTCCAAGACAACAAAAATAGTCAGGAGGGTCCAATTGAGAGTATGACTCAACCGACAGGAGAGGCCACGGACCCAATGCTACTCATAATGAACGTTGAGAGGAAGCCTGCCATCGTACATATGGAAATCATGGGGAGGAGACTCTCCAACACCATTGTCGATGGAGACTTTGGAGTGAATGTACTACCAAGAGAAACTTGGCAGTGTCTGGGGAAGGCACCTCTCTGGCACCTCACATTTCACCTGGTATGCACAAATCAACATGGCATCAAATATATCGATACACTAATGGCACAAAAGGTAATGATCAGCACACAACAGTTCCTATTGAACGTTGTTGTCATCCCATTACAGAAGGTGTACGACACATTACTCGAGAGAGGATGGCTGATTGTCGGCAAGGCAGATCACAATTGGAAGTGGAACACACTCTCAATCGAGAGCAACAGGAGGAAGTATGTCATCAATCTAAAGAACCAAGTTGTGAGTGAAGAATTAGCATCCTTTGGATGAAAGTCTGACGGGGGAGAGTTAGATGCAGACGAAGGAAGGCTATGGAGCCAAACGATGAGGATGCACTTGAACTCAAGAGTTGCTCGGAGGACAAGACAAGCTTGTTGAATGGTCTATTTCATTGGAAAATGGAGGATTATGAGCTGTTCCACCCAGAATGCCACATGCTACAAGTCAGAGAAATAGAGGAAGAAGAAGACAAGGGTACGACCAGCCAAACATTTCCACCTGAGTACGGTGAATACAAGGAATGGGTAGTAGAACTGGACAATATAATTGCCCACAAGTTCGAATGGGACAAATTAATCAAGTACGAGGAGGCAAAATTAAAGAAGGTGAATCTGGAAGAGGAAGACAATTCAAAGACAATCCTCATTGGCGATGATTGGGATTCCGTACTAAAGGCGGCTGTGTTCAAAATCTTCATGGAGTACAAGGATGCATTTTCGTGGACATACAAAGATTTGAAGGGAATACCACTAGAATTGTGCGTAACAGGATCCCTTTCGTACAAGCAACACAACCCGTATGGAAGAGACCCTACAAGATGAACAAGAACTACGTTGCAGAAGTACAAGATGAGATCAAGAAAATGTTGGAAGCAGGTATCATATTCAAGGTGGAAGTCAACGATTAGATGTCATCAATCATCATTTCATTCAAGGGATTTGAGCAGATTCAGATATGTATGGACTTCCAATGCTTGAATGCAGTAACAATCAAAGACCCATTTCCTAGCCCCTTCATTGACATGATCCTTGAAGTAGCGGGACATGAGATGTAATCGTTCATGGACGGGTTCTCTGGATATAACTAGATAAGCATTGTCGAAGAAGACAAATTGAAGACAACGTTTGTATTCAAATATGGATTGTACGCACACAACCAAATGTTCGGCTTATGTAATGTGCCGGCTACTTTCCAAAGAATAATTCTGCATATTTTTGAAAAAATGTTGATTGGAAACTTCAAGGCGTTTTTGGACAACTGCTCAATTTACAGTGACAAGGAGAAATACTTGAAAGCACTGGGAGAATGTATGGGGAGGTGTAGGGCAGCCCAACTAGCATTGAATCCAAAGAAGTGTCGATTCATGGTACCACAGGGGAAGCTCTTGGGACACATCGTTTTGTAAAGCCGGACTGAAAACAAACCCAGATAAGATAAGGGTCATCGTACAGATGGAGGCTTCGCAGAACATCACTGGTGTGAAATCCTTTCTTGAACATGTAGTGTACTACCGAAGGTTCAGTAAGAACTTTGCTGAAATTTCCTACCCACTCGACATGCTCACGAGGAAGGGACAACCCTTCATGTGGGCGGAGGATCAAGAGAAAGCATTCAAAGAGTTGAAGGTACGATTGATCTGTTCACCAATATTGGCATACCCATACTAGAACAAGGAGTTTCACATACATGTTGATGCCTCCAATTATGCAATTGGAGCGACATTGGCATAAGTAGGTGTACAAGGGTTGGATCATCTGGTATTCTTTGCCAGTCGTCTATTGTCAAAAGTGGAAAAGAACTACAATACGACATAAAGGGAAGCTCTCGTTCTACATAGACCATCATGCCCTGATGTACTTGGTCAATAAACCTATAATCCAAGGGAGAGTAAGTTGATGGTTGCTGTTGTTGCAAGAATTCACGTTCATGATAATCGTACATCGGAAAATTCATGTGATCACTGACTAGTTGTCAAGGATCCGGTTTGGTGAACTTGTTGAAGGTGGAGTGAACAAAGACTTTCCTAACGCTCACTTGTTCCAGATTGCAACACTTCCTTCGTGGTATGTGAAGATTGAAGAAGACTTTCCCGACACTCAATTGTTCCAGATTGCAACACTTCCTTCGTGGTATGTGAAGATTGAAGAGTACTTGTCAATGTCGACATTTCCAAAAGAGATGTCGCCAATCGAACGAAGGATATTTTAGATTGAGTGTTGATACTTGCATTAGAATTGCCAATCCATGCATAATCTAGAAGGAATGGTGTTGTAGGGTTTTGGTCAGACAAGGAGGCGTAAGTTTTACTTCCCTTCAATCTGATTGAATTTTGTGTGTTGTTCTTCTCTATTCATACTTGTTGCCATAAAGGAAACAATGGTGAAGTACATGTTTCATCAGTATCAGGTCGTTGAGTGGGTTTTTTCAACTCCAATTGATGATAATATTAAGATCTATAAGATGAAACTATTGGCTACAAATGATGTTTGGGCTAAGTCCAAGTTATGGTATTTTTTGAGGAGGCTATGGAAGGTGAAGAAGAGCAATAGACAAATGCATGTTACTAATGAGATTTTTGAGAAAAATTCAGCAATAATCAAGAATTATGGTATTTGGCTTCATTACTAGAATATAATTGGCTATGATAACATGTACAAGGAGTATCTAGACACCATAAAATGAGATGGATTCTCATCAGAGGATGCAAAAATCTTGCATTCAAATTATCAAGATAGCGAGTATTCTTGCAAAGCTTTGCAAGTGTGAGAACACCAAGAAATTTCATGATCCTAGTATCAAGTTTCCTTTGGTGCGTTGCAAAATCAAGGCGCTAGCAAGAAAGTTGAAAACAACCTTCAAGGCATCCAAACCAAACTTATCTGTGTTATGGGTTGTCCTATTGGAGGTTGGTGGCACTGGAGGATGGAGGAATTTCCATCATGTCAAGTTAGCTTCTCACTTTGAGATGATGCTTTGCATGAGTAACGTTTTTGCTTTCTTTCTCATTTTCTTTGTCGATGCAAGTGGATTTCAAGAATACATATATTGTGAAGTTTGTTTTTTGGAGATAGGTAAGGGATATGGTGTTGAACTAAATATGGATTGTTGTCCAATGAGTTTATGAGACTGTGATTGAGAATTATAGCCTTATGAGGGTCAAGAGACAACTTGATGGAGCCCTATGTTTGTAGAGCTCAATATGGATTGTTGTCGAATAATTCAAGAATCAGTGATTTGGGACTTCAGGAAAGTGGTAGTCCAAGAACTCGGGAATTCAGCTCGAAGCTACACCCTTTCGAAGGCTACGAGGTAGCTTGATGGAGTTCCACTTGATTTGGGATTTGTTTCTTCAAAGGAAGATCTTCTCAAGAATGTATATTTGTTTTATAGTCAACAAGATTTGTTATGTAAGCCTTAAGGGGGGTCTTTTGGCAAGGTGAAAATCTAAGATTTAAGGGGTACATTGTTGGAACAATGTAGTACGGGGGGAAATGTTAGCATAGATATGGTTACGCATCTGGTTATCACATTATATATTAGTTAAGGTGGTTACACACACTCGCCTCTGCATCGAGGTGGTTACACATCCTCCTATAAATTGTATCCATTCATATCAGTGATTAATCAAGCATTTTACCTTCAAAATTCACCTATAACAACATATTGGATTGATTAATATTGATGCTAGGGTTTCATACTAATCTTGTGTTTACAACAACTTGTATTGATTGAATTTTTGAAATACTCATTATTGCTAATTAGTATTTATTTCAGTATGGTTTGGCATCAATATTTATTATTTTGCATTTTACACCTATTTCAGCTTGCACATGTTCGGAAATTTGTCTATTTTGTAAGATTGTTTGATTGGAGATATCACATCCTCAAATCTGCAGTCATTTGTTGTTACATAGCTACCTAGGAGGAACATTTTTTTTCTTTTCCAATTGTAAAGTATTTGTTTCTTCATCAAAATACCTCGCTATATACAGTCACTCCCTCGTTTTTGCTTTGCCAAAAACCTCTTTTAATACATTTGACATATTAAAATTAATTTGTTTTAATATTAAATGTTACAATGTAATGTCCCCTTTCGAGGAGTAATCAGGAGTGACCAATTATCCTATCTTATTCTCATAGGCTAAAGTCAGGGAACGAAGAATATTTTAATTTTATTGTTTAATATTATTCGACTAAGTATATTTTATGGGTAATATTATTTAATAAAGTGAAATTAGTAGGATATTTATTGAGGATTAATAAGTCACTTTATTTCTCAGGTTCAAATAAAATATTAAAAGTGCGGGAATTTGAAAAGTCATTCTAGTGTTTTCGGAGATGGATTCAAAAGTGCATTTGGAAGGTCATTTTTAGATGCTTGATTGTTTTTTGATAAAATTGGAGAATTGTAGAGAACACAAAACCCTTGGACGAAACCCTAAGGGATACTAGTTTTGGTAGTGTAAGATTCTACCCTAGTTGGTTGTTGAAGAGATCATACAGATTTCTTGCTTGGAATTAATAGTTGAAGTTATCAAAATTTGGAAAGTCTTGTCACAAGCCGAATATTTGAGTTTTATAGATTGAATATGGATGATAGGTTGGTTTGAGAGTAATAATATTTTATTTCCAACTCTTGGTTGAGCCGTATCGTATTCGGGATTATAAATAATGATTTTATTAAGGGTCTGTACCATTTACTTAGAAGGAAAAAATTCAAAATATTTCCAAGGCTTGTTATTGGTTACCAAGCCCATCGTAGCTTGTATGATAACTGTATATCTTCATAAGGAGTCGTATGCTAATTGAAGGGGATGCTGTGGAAGATGAATGTAATAGGAGGGGCGATGTGGAGTAAGTTGGAGCCGTGGAAGATTCAAATTCCTCACATTAGCTGCCGTTGAGTTTATTGATAATATTTTATTCCTTGAAGCCGCTTCACATATTAAAGGCACAAACTTGTTAAGGAGACTAGTCAAAGGGATCATGGAAGTCGTTAAAGAAGAGTAGACACAAAAGTTGGAGGCTGCCGATTACTTTTTGAAGCTGCACTTTCTTTTTTAGAGCCACCTCACATTATAAAAGGCAACGGTCATTTTCAAGGAGTAGACTTACATAAGAAGGGCCATCAAATCATATTAAGATGCATCTTATTTATTACCAGGTCAACATACTATTATGATGGTTTACTGTATATGTATTGACTGGTAGATTCTAGTGGTTGTACAATTTTTGAGTTGTATTTTGTATCAGCTCGATATACATATTATATAAGAGTAAATTCACATGTTGTGAGACATTGTGATATCTATTCCATGCATTTATAATTGTGATAAAACCCGTATTATATAAACTGTACACAAAAACAATTACCAATCTAGTAGAAATAAACCAAATGCACAATTAAAACTATAGAAGGACAACTATTACAGGAAGTGCCTATGCACATGAGCTTATGGAATTGAAAAATTTTTGTATAGAAAATTTGCTTGGGATATTTTAGTGGTATTGAAGTTAAAGATCTTGCCAACCGGTGGGTTTTGATGCAAATTTTCATTAGTAGTAATTTCTGATCAGATTTAAGGTTTTTAGTTGTCTGCATGCACATTAATGAATCCAAAAGTTAGGAAATACATTACTTACATGAGGACAAGAGAAAGAGGTGTTATTAATTCTGGCTTAGAAGAAGAAAACATGGAGGATAGGCATGACAGGAAGGAACACTAGGATCTAGTATTTTGGCTATGCTAAGTGATTTAGCTATGGGAGAACAGCAATTGGTTCAAAAATTAACTCAAATGATGTAAACCATGAATGCAAATAACATAAATAACCAAGGTGGACATGAGAACAATGGCAACAATGGGTACAATGGAAACCAAGGTGAAGGAAGTAATATTAATGTACCCGTAAACACTTCGAGGGAAGCAAGTAGGGTCACCCCTAGGCCTCTAATGCCTGATTTTTTGGATGACCAGCCTAGAGAACAAGCAGGACAGCAAGGAGGTAGTGAAGGATGGGGTGATTATTTGTGAGAATACCAATCCTTGGGTGAGGAATTCCATGCATCTATGCCCTTGGCAGAACTTTGTGGCATTAAATACAAAAACAGACCTAGAGGGGAAAGAGGCCAAGGAAATAACAAAGATTTACAGTGCAAGGTGGGTAAGTTAGCCATTCCTAGCTATGATGGTTTAATTAAGTGTACAACATGAGCATGGATTTGGAAGTTAGATATGTATTTTTTGTTAAATCCCATGATTGATGGGAAGCAGTCAAATATGCAAACCTCCATCTAGATAGAGAGGCTCATGAGTGGTGGTACCATGGGCTAGTGACTCTGGGACATGACAACATAATTTCCTATGCAGATTTCACATAGAGGTTGATAGACAGGTTTGACAGGAAGGATCTAGAACTATAATTTACAGAGTTGGCACAGTTGAAATAAGTTAGCTTGGTTGATGCATATATTACAGAGTTTCAGAAGTTGTCCATAATGGTCACATATGTGTCAGAACAGAGGTTGATAGTCTTGTTTGTAGAGGGACTAGCAGAGCCACTTCGTGGTTGGATCAAAACATTTGATCCTAACACTTTACATGACGCTATGAGGAGGGCTAGTAACATGGAAAGTTTAGCCCCTAAAAATAAATTTTAATCTAAACCCTTCCAACACAAGCATGATAATAAGACACTTTTCCAAAAAGATTGGCCTGAAAGGAACTATATGAAAGATGAAGTTCATAATGAACTGCATAGAAAAAAGTTGTGCTTTAGCTACAAAGAACCTTGGGAACCAAGCCATAGGTGTTTGGGAAAAGGTAAGGTGCACTACTTGAGGTTGTTTCAGGTGACGAGGAGGAAGGAAAAGGGGAAAGGGTTCATGGTAGCGAACATAGTTATTCAAATAGTGAGCATGGGGAAGAGAATGAGCATCCACCTAAAGGAGCTAAAGGTGGGACTATAGCTACTCTTTCAGGAACTCCTAGATCTAATTGCTTTTGAGTTCGGGGAGTCTTGCAAGGATGTGTGACATTCTTAGTAGATAGTATGACAACCCACAACTTCATGGATTTAGCGTTGGTGGTGTAGAGGGGTATTTAGACACAAGATTTTGAGGAATTAAATGTTGTGGTGGTAGATGGTTTTAATATCATTTGTACCCAACGGGTCCCACAACTGAATATCACATTAGGGAATTACATTATCCATGATTTTTACGTTGTTGATTTATGAGATACTAATGCTATTTTGGGTATCCAGTGGCTTCACTCCTTAGGGAAGTATTCTCAAAACTTCTTGACTATGGAGTTAAAATTTAGGGCGGATGGTAAAAAGGTTGTTTTGAGGGGTATGTCTAATGCTGCTCCCAAGATTGTGTTGGCGAAAAGGATGGAAAGTATTTTTAGGCATGGCGATGTGGTATGGGCAACATAGTGTTTGATCTCATCTAAGACCCCTACTGATGATGGGAATCCTATCATATAGACATTTAGCCAGTGTTGGATAAGCACAATTTGGTGTTTGGTGAGATTCCTCCAAGGAGACCTCCAAATAGAGGATTTGAGAATGTCATTGAGTTGGAGGGCTCCATGCCCGTCATCACTACTCCTTATAGGTACCCTAAGAAGTTTAAGGATATAGAAAAGGCCATTAAGGAGTTACTAGACATGGGGCACATCAAACCTAGTTTGAGTCCTTTTGCTTCTTCGTTTGTCTTGGTGGAGAAGAAGGATAAGACCATGAGGATGTCTATAGATTATCATGGCCTAAACAAAAAGACCATTAAAAATCGATACCCTATTTCTAGGATCAATGAGTTGCTGGATAAGTTGCACAATATAGTGTACTTCATGAAGATTGATCTTCAATCAAGGTATCATTAGATTAGAGTGTAAGATACCCTTCCCGGATAGACGAAGTTTTTGAGATATTTATCAATTTGATAGATGTTCCATTTTATCAAATACAGTTCACTCCATTGCATGTGTTAGGAACTTAGGACAATATGACGCAAATAAAATTTTTAAACCAACACCTCACTATACTATCCCAAGCTATCCACAATTCACAATTAACAAATGACAATATGCTATCCAAAATTTGCAGCAACTCAACTCCTTTTATTTAATTCCATAGATTACAAACTTGACAACTTCGTGATTGACTAGTTACTTGAATTACAATGACAAATTTGATTTAAAAATCACAATAAGTACAATAATGGAAATTCAATTGTACTGTTATAAATCGCAATACAAATTTGCTTCCACTCATGCCTTAGCATAGCCCAATTAAATCTGCATTCTTTATTGAGCTTTGAAACCATCCTAGCAACCTCCCGGTGATCAAGGCACAACTCTCTCATGCCTCCTATTTTACCACTGCTGCACATTAAGTTTTATTTGGATTTGGTCTCCTTGTAAGATTGCTGCAGCCTGCTCACTTCTTCCCTCACCGTATGGCTTCACACAAGCCAAATGCAGATTTTACTATGCTCTACCTTTGCCTAGCATGCCTCTCTTCACATCCCTGCGCCTCTCCATTCATTTCTAATGTTTGCAATTTTAAAAAGGAAATTAATGAGTGTAGCCTGAGATGGAAAGAGGAAATGAATGAGTGAAGAAGTTGCAGTGGAGACATGCCGTGAGGAAGGCATAGAGGAAAAGGTAGAAAAGAATGAAGCGAGTTAGATTCTACACTAGCTAGTTGTTGAAGAAATCATACATATTTCTTGCTTCGAATTAATAGTTGAAGTTATCGAAATTTGGGAAGTCTTGTCCTAAGCCAAATTTTGTGTTTTACAGATTGAATATGGATGACAGGTTGGTCTTAGTGTGATAAGTTTTTTATTTCCAGCTCCTAGATGAGCCATATCGAATTCAATATTCTAAATCATGATTGTATGAAGGGTCCATATCATTTACTTAGAAGGGAAATATTTAAAATATTTTCGAAGGCTTGTTATTTGTTACCAAGCCCATGACAACTTGTATGATAATTGTATATCTTGTTCATAAGGAGTCGGATGCTATTGGAAGGGGACTTTGTGCCAGATGAATGTAATAGGAGGAGTGATGTGGAGTAAGTTGGAGCTGTGGAAGATTCAAATTCCTCACATTAGCCGTTGTTGAGTTTATTGATGATAATTTATTCCTTGAAGTTGCTTCACATATTAAAGGCATGAACTTGTTAAGGAGACTGGTCAAAGGGATTGTGGAAGTCATTAAAGAGGAGTAGACATAGAAGTTGGAGGCTGCTAATTATTTTTTGAAGTTGCGCTTTCTTTTTTAGAGCCGCCTTACATTATAAAAGGCAACAAACATTTTCAAGGAGTCGACTTACATACAAAGGGATAGCGAATAATATTAAGATGCATCTTATTTCTTACAAGGTCGAAATACTATTATGATGGTTTACTGTATATGTATTGACTGGTAGATTCTAGTGGTTGAACAATTTTTGAGTTGTATTTTGTATCATCTGGATATACATGTTATATAAGAGTAAATTCACATGTTGTGAGACATTGAAATATCTATTCTATGTATGTGAAATTGTGATAAACTCATGGTATGCAAATTGTACACAAATACAATTACCAATGTAGTAGAAATAAACCGAATGCATAGTCAGAACATCAAAAGGAGAACTGTTAGACGAAATGCTTGTGCACATGAGCTTATGGAATTGAAAAATTTTTGTATAGAAAATTTGCTTGGGATATTTCATACAACCTTAGACATTAGGGTCTTTTCTTGGGTCGTAAGTCAAAATTTTAATGTATCCACAAGGACATGAAATTGAATTAAATTTGCTGAGTGTTGAAATACTAGACCTTTACTCAAAGATTACACCATGACTTGAGGTTTGTACTTAGATTTGTATAATGTTGAAAAGCCAAATCAGAAGACTGGAAGTTGAATCCAACTACTATATCCATGCCACAAGTCAAGATGCCCATCCTCCTCAAATGTTGCCTAGAAAGTAGAGTAGACCTCCTAGAACCGTAATTTTATCATAATTATTTATTTAAGTATTTGATATGACTCTAAATTACAACAAATGAAATCCGGGGTAAAGTAGAACTCCAAGGAAATAACTAGGACGATTCAAACTGAGTTCCACCTCCAAAAAAGAAGAAAGATCCCTAAGATGTAGTAATTTCCCTTTTATTTTCTAGGAAAACAATACAAAATACATACATATATAGTTACTTTGATGTATTGCTCCTACAGACAAACATAAACACACCAACATAAACACACAAACACATGCTTTACAAAATAGTTGAGCGGTGCTTACGACTTGCTCTTGTCTAAAAAGGGACATTGCAATTTGGTGCTTCTTTAATGTCAAAAGCCCATCTCTTGTGGGATTTTTTATTTATTTATTTTTAGACTATAGGAATCGGTCGTGTATCAGTCCCCCTATAAACTGCAGTGCACCTGGTAAACTTTTTTCACGTGACCGGTGGCGCTAGCATGACATGCCCTCCGGTACCACGGGTTTGGGGGGAGACTAGACCTTGTGATTCTTGCTTGCAATCGGATGCTTTAGCCAATCGAGCTAGGCCCCTTGCCGCCAATTCTTGTGAGATTTATTACATCAAGCCTTACTGATGTCTGAGGCAAAATTTAACTAAAGCAAGAAGTAAAAGGTCGACGTAAACTAAATTTTACAAAATAAAAATATAGGCTATAGTTATGTGGTTCTATGGAGTTACCTAACATACTCAAACATGGTTTGTAATTGACCTTTGTCTTCATCATCACTTAGTGTCCTCTTTGATATTTTTGAGTCACCTTTTCTTTGTCAAGTCTTTGCCATTATGTTTGACAACACAAGAGAATAGAAGGCAAGAATTTGAACTGTACTACTTGAAGAAGAAAGTAGAAAAAATAGTAGTAATAACTTTTTGAAATGAAAGTTATAAAAGCAAGGCCAGGGTAAGAGAAAGTCTGACATCAAAAGCTTTCTTTTATCTAAGGAGGTTTATTTGTTGAATTCAGCTAAAATTCACCTAAACAACATTTTGCCAACTCGATAGTATGATAGTAGAACAATTGCAAAACCAACAAAATGTTGAGCAGCAACTCATATGGATCAGCTAGGACTCGAACCTAGGACCTTCTGTTTGCTGTTAGAGTGCTCAATCAATTGAGTTACTAGCCCCATTGTGGCCAGTCCATTTTTGGTTCGGGTGTGACTTATTTCCAACACCCTCCCTTAATCCACATTGTAGGTACTTGAACCTAGGACCTTCAATTTGCTGTTGGTTGCTCTGCCAATTGAACTATTGGCCCTTTTATGGCTAGTCAATTGTTGGTCCGAGTGTGGCTTATTTCCAACATAGAATTCGTATACATTATGATTATGATTATATGTGAAATTGAATACATAGGTGCCTTTTTGGGCCAAGGAGGATGGAATCTTGACTAAATTTGATTGAGGGTTAACAAGCAAGTCGAGTCTAGTGAACTCAATTATCTAATTTGGCAATGAATTCAACTAGGAAGTGCACTAGGGAGTTGACTGGGCTTCTAATTAAGACATAGGTTCAGTCCATCTACATTAGGTGGATAGCATGAATTATTCATATTACAATTAATTAATATTACAATTCAAATTGTTTAACCTAATCTACCTAGCTAAACTAAGGTAAACTTTGCTTAGAAAGGTGTATAAATGTTATACATCAGCGTTATTGTTTCACTGCAATGAGTAAAATGAATTATATGAATATTCTCTGAAGTCTCTTAATCTCTCCATTGAATCCCAACATAAAAATAATTGCCCACCATTAGTCCAATTCTGATTCTGTCATTCATCTCAGGTGATATTCCTTCAATCTATTTTCCTGTTGGTAGCATCCAACTACATCAATATAAATGATTAATGAAGCAAAATATATATCAACACCAAGATGAAATAAAGTGCGAAATTGAGAAACATATAGTTAATATGAGTGATATTGGCACCTTTTTAGATATTGTTGATTGAGACATTTTTTGTTTGGGGAAAAACGGAATGAAGTGTTAAGAATATTCAAAGGATTACAGTCAAGAATGCACAACACAAAACTATACTGATAAAAAGCATAGCATTATACTATAGAACATGTCTTATAATCATAGGTTTTGGTAAGAACATGTGTGAATGCTTCTCCTTGTCTGTTACTCAGCTTTCAGCCTACTTGAACCTTTGCTGTTAATAGTCAGACTGAGATGTATATATGCTATAATATTCTTTTGTATCCATTGAAGTGCCTTTCTTAGGTGTTCCAGTCCATTAGTTTCCTTATGGGAAAGAAATATTTAAGGGTTTATTTCGATGCATTATATCTAGTTCTCATGGACTGAAATAATGATTGTGTGTTTGATATGCTAATATAATCAGGGGGATAATATCTATGATGCAATGCTGAATCAGACGAATGTTACTGAAAATAATAACAAGTTTTATGTTATTCAAGCTTTAGGTGCGCTCTTTATCCTTTAAAGATGCTTGAAAAATTGGAAAGCATTTTCAATGTTTTCTTTTAGGTGTTATTTCACTAACTGTGGTCCTGAAGAGATTTCAGCCTTTGTTCATTTTTATTGGATAATTATAAGTAGTTTTGTTTTGCTTACTGCCATCCTCAATAAATAATTTTCAGTTTTTCTTCATTTTTAGTTTGGAAAGATAATGAAATTAAGAATTTTCACTCTAAGTTTTAAGCTAAAAGCTATTGGAAGTTAGCTATATGCCAGAGTAGACTGGTGTAGAATGTTCAATAATATTGGTCTCGATTCCACTTTTTCCAGGTCACATAAGCTGATTTTGTCTTGGGCAGTAGATGTTAGGTCTTGCAATATGTCCCATTATAGAGTGATATTTTTATAAGTTTGTCAGTGTTTAACATTTTGATCACAATCTTATAGATTGTATACCCTGAGTCTCTTTCTATACATCTTGTTAGTCATTAGATATTCACATGTAAAGGGCCACTTTATACCAGCAGAATAGTTCTGCTCTGCTTCTACAAATTCTTATAATTAAGCATTATAATTTTCATCTTTTTGAAATAAGGATCTCCCTGTATATGATGAACTGAGAAATTAATTCCTCTCATTAGCCATGCCAGAGCAATTCTTTTCAGTTGGTTATGATTGAGCCTATTTGTATTGAGATTAAAAGGGTTGTCCCAAAGTAATTAAGCTGATGAACACAAAATTTGAGGATTAATTGAAGAGTCTTAGATGCATACCAGATAAACAATTGTAGGTGAACATCGATTTTCATTTTAAAAAAGGGGGATAGCTAGCAGAAATAAATGATGATCAATATATCATATAATGGACACAAACATTCTTTGCAACCTTCATAAGGAACTATTAAGAGTTTACACTGCAGATGTTCTTAGGGTTTGTAGTATGGATATCAAAAACAAAATAAACAACCAAACAACAAAAATGTAATACAAAGAACAACTCACAAAATAGAATAATAATTTGGCATTCATATAAAATCTGCTGATACAATATTTCTAAATGAGGGATAAAAGATAGAATATATAAGAGACTTCTTCCAACATGTGTGTAGTCATAATGTATATAGCTTTTGGCCAAAGAGATGTCCTGGTTGGAAAACCTTTCAAGAATCATTTGTATGCAGGTGGTACTGTTCATGAATAATAAAAATAAATAACACTTGCGCAAACAAATGTTATTGTTAGGAATAAAACATGCTAAAATAACTATGCACTTAGATATGGCAAGAAAATTCACAACACTCATACTTAATGTTCTTTTGTCATAAGTCTTGTTGACATCCCCGTTGATACTTGAGTACTACCTTGAAGGTGTGTGGCATTTGGTGTAATTGTGGGTTATTTAGAGTGGAAGTTGTCGACCAGGAAATGAGATACATAGTAAAGCATTAATTAATATAGCAACCACTAACTGTATTTCAAGCTAATACTCAAATCAATCAAACAATGAAGTACAATCAACACAATGAAATCCAAAATAACAAAACAATGCAATTACCTTGTGTCAAACTTGATTTACTTACATTACTCCTCTCTTTTTTGCTTTTGCTCTCAATTATTTGTGCACTATGTTGCTTTAAGCTCAATGAGAATGAATAAGATAAATGGATGCAAAACGTCAAAGAATCATGGTTAGCCTTCAAAGAGGAATGAGGGCTGCTTTTATAGAAAAGTCTGATTTGAATGGATGATCAGGATTAAGAGATGGATGATCAAGTTCAAGGGTCAAGAATCCTTGAGAGGAATTGATGAACAAGTTCACTTATTGCAACTGGCTTTAGGATTTCAGTTAACTGTTTGCATGAGGAATTGATTGATTAGTTAAGGAATTTGATTGCTTCGTTAACTCACATTGAGTGGGAGTGAACTGATTTGCTTGATTAGTGGATTGACATTGATTACCCAGTCGACTGGAAGAGAGTGTTCGTTAAGAATGAGGTGGAAATGCATGAGTTTAATAATTAATTATTTGAAGAATGTGCAAGTGGG
Source organism: Sequoia sempervirens (assembly GCA_007258455.2). Taxonomy (NCBI): domain Eukaryota; kingdom Viridiplantae; phylum Streptophyta; class Pinopsida; order Cupressales; family Cupressaceae; genus Sequoia; species Sequoia sempervirens. The sequence continues at coordinate 55,216 of VDFB02081783.1, forward strand.
AATTAGATAAATAAATAAAAAGTTTTATTTATTGTTGAAGAAGTGGATAATGTTGAGAGAAAATAGGACAATTAAATAATTAAAGTAATTATTGAGTTTAGGAAGTGTGAATGTGGAGAATTAAATAATTAAAGTAATTATTTAACTTAGAAAGAGGATAATTAAATAATTAAAATTATTATTTATTTAGAAAGTGGGTGAATGTGATGTAGAGCAGGGTGGAGGTTATCAACACAATCTCAAATGAACAACCTTTTCAATTTTGAAACCTCAACTTGGTGGTTTTCCCTCAATTTCCCTATTTCTCCTAGTAATACTTTGAACATGGTTTTTCCCACAAAGCTTTCAAAGCAGACCTAATACCCAAAAATTGAACATCATTCCAGATACCCTTTATGCTTTTTGAAAACATATCAACTTTGTAGATATGCTTATTTTGTAACACATCCTCCAAATTTCACTGCTACGCTGGAAATAGGCCTAATTAGGCTTGTTTTACAAAGCAACAATGTGATAACCTTTCTTCAAACTACCAAACTTCACTTCAGAGCTTCACTCAAGTCACATGGGGTCTGATAACACAAATTTCATCCACTGGAACAATTACCCAATCACCTTTTTACAAAATCCTATGTCTAACCTATTCACCTAAGCCTAATACATGGTGATATTAGGCTAGGGCTGCATCAAACTCCACCCTAACTCCATTCCCTTCTCTTGCAAACCCTACAAACATTAAAAACACCCTAACTACTCCCATTCCACCAATTTTCAGAATTTTCCACTTGTGGAATGGTTCCCTAATTCATGTTTTTCCTATCAAACCCTCCAAACTAGGGTTTCTTGACTCTTTTTAGTAAATTGGCTCTAACTCGCTTCAAACTTTATGAAATTGAATGGAATCAACTGCAAATGAGAGTTAATTCAATCCACCATGAGTTCCAATACAACTTAGCACATGTTCAGGTCGTACGGAATCGTACAAACCTCTGTAGCAGCAAAAAATCAATATAAACATACAGAAAACAGAGTTATTCTTATTGTTTGAGCATCAAAATCATCTCCAGAAGAATGCCTTGAACATCCCAAGGCATATTTAAACTCTTACAAACCAAACCCAACAGTTCCAAACTGTTTTTCAAATATTTGACCGTTCAACTTCCATACACACCAAAAATGCAAATGTTGCTTATGCAACTTTGCAAGTTTTTGCAAAAGTGACATCTTCTAACACAACCGACCCCACATGACCAAAAATATGAAACATGGTCTAAATAGACCTTATTACAAACAAAATTGACTCAACATCACAAAACCCTAACATCAAACACCCTTTTACATCATGAAGGCTAGGTGCCCCTGCACCAAAATGTTAATTAAATAACTAATAATAATTTTCTAATTAATTTAGAAGAAGAAGATAATAAAAGACGTAATTAAATAAATAAGATTTATTTAATTAATCAGGAAGATAAATAAGAAAGATTAATGATAAAGCGAATTAATTAAATAAGATAAAGTCATTTAATTAATAGTGGAAATATGACATTAGATAATAATTAAATAATTAAACATTATTTAATCATTAGGAGAGGATGATAATTAGTGTTGAAGTGTTATTTGTAGGCTAGGACAGTTTTTGGTGTTTACATTTTGCCCCTCTTTGATACAATGCGTTTTTATAGTGTTGCGTGAAAGAAAATTCACAAAGTCATGTTTAGGACCTACCCTAATATGCCCCGGTGACGGTGGGATAGTGTGGTGCGGCCTCGAGAAATTTGAAAATATTTCGAAAAAATTTGCCAAACTTTCTGACAAGCTGATTTGATGTGTTTAGATGTGAGGACTAACGGAAGAAACGTTAGTGAGACGAAAAAGTTAATAAGTGAATGAAATATACCGAACCAATTTTTTCAATTTTTCAATTACAACGAGCAGAGCAATACACAATTGTTAGGGTTAGCTCTTAAACCAAACGATGCGGAATTCAACTCTAACCAAGAATGTACACCAGGATCCCGAGTTGGGCAAGGTGTGAACATATGGTCAGAGGATCTCAATGCAATGCTGATAAAGGAACTCTAACCAAGAATGCGCCGGATGACAACGAGCATATGGTCAGAGGGTCTTAATGCAATGTTGATACAAAGAACTCTAACCAAGAATGCGTCGGAGAACGATGAGCATGTGGTCAGAGGATCCCTACCAACTATTATGCTGAAGTAACTCGACGTCAAGAATGTGCTTTCCAACCTGAGATGGAATTGGAGCTGCTATATGACGGAGATGCTAAGTATTACAATGCAATAAAGAGAAGTAAGATTGCTGACAGTTCTACTGTTCAACTTACAATAATTAGAGATTTGCCTGCCAAATATATAGAATAAGAAAGTCTAACCATGCTGCAATATAGTATAATGTCTCCTCAATGATCACAAAGACTTTCAACCCAAACCCAACTCAAATGATAGACTTTACGCAAGCTGATATGACAAAACAACAACTTAATATGCATAACCAGCAACCCTAGAATCCACTAAAATGCTCACAACTCACTCAATACTCAGCCTAAAGACCTCAAACCAGATGCATTATCTTCCTAACATGATGGTGCCCAAGTAATAACCATGAAATGTAATAACCCGTAGGCTAGAATGAGGAGAAATTAGGGTTTCCTGGCTTGGAGTTTTGTGGCATTTCATGTTATTTACTATTTATAGAAAATACTTTTTTTGGCAGTGTGCAGTTGACTATCCTTAGTCATCCTTCCGGTTGGAGCAGTTGTTTATGTTTAGGCTTTGTCTTCAGGAAGCTTTATTTGGTGAGAATATTTGAATAAAGGCATTAATGTTTTAATTTTCAGTTGACTCCCCCCTTGGCCTAAGGTTATAACTTGAAAGTTGTTTTTAAAAAGCGGTCATGAAGGGTATGGCCACATTATAAGAGATATTAATATTTAATTTGAAACTATATGCCTTGGGAAAAAGTGACGCCACTTTAATAAGTGGGAATTTTAACATAAAGTGAAATTCCTATTAAGCAAAAAGGACGCCATCTTGAGAAGTTATTTGTTTTTGGAAATTCGAAGGGACTCCTGTGTCTTTTGGTGTGCTTTCTCAGGAATTTGAAAAGTTAGTGAGCTTCTATTTAATGAAGGTTTTTGCTCCAGCATTGCATCCATTCATATTATTATACTGTTATGTTGTCGGAATGACAAATGAATTCTTGCTTCGAGGATGCTACCTCCTAGCCAATCATCCAATTTCATGTTTGAAATACAACATCTAGTTGGAATTAGTTGCTTCTCATCCAGACTAGCAGATTGACCTTGTTTGTGAAGAAATTTTGAAGATTCATCAATTTTGGTTTTGCTGTTTCATCTACAGCTGAAGGTGATTTCATGTTAGAACTTATTTTTCAGTTTGAATTTGGTTCTGGGTATTTTACCATTCAGTTTGCTGTTCAAGGGCGCCCCTTTCTACCAATTCTTGGATTTTATTATTGAGAACCTGATTTTTAAGGAGAAATCGCCCCTTCAAGGAGGGCTGTACTTTTCCAGAAGAGCTTTGGAATTCGTGCAAAATTAACAGAGGTTCTTTGGAGCTGTTTTATCATTTCAGTTTGGTCGCCTACCTTCTAGCAATCAGTTGCACTTGGTCTCATTCGATTCAGAGGTAATTTGACCTACTTATGAGCATTTCATGATTTTCTCTGTAGCTGGTTTGAATTTCCAGAATTCTGATTTTTATATCAGATTGTTATAGTTCTCAGTTTTTGGTCTTCTACTTCAGTTTTGGGAGTGTTTTATGATTGTTAGAATTCACACTTCTCTTCCTAAGCTTCATTCTCTATAAATGTAATTGTAATCTGCAGAGTTTAATTTGTATAGGTTGAGATTAAGCATTACTAATCCAACCATTTCCAGTTCTGCAATTACTTGTTGTTTTCACATTAATCACCCCTGGATGGTTTACCGCCAGTGTGGATAATCTTATTGTAACGCTCTTGTACCCACTTTCGTAGTGGTGAATCCCCACAGCTTTGTGGATGCCTGCCGCAGCGGACGAATTGTTTTAATTGTAATCTTTTCTCCTCACTGTTTGGTGGTAGTGTGGAAATGCTCTTTATGGCTGGTTATTCGCCTATTAATTTCTAGTTTCAATTAAACACTCCGTCATATGTTAGCACCTCACCCTCAATGGGATCTTAAGTGCACATTCTTGACGTTGAGTAGTTCTTTCAAGTTTGGTTTTCAGTTGATGCTAACGCTAATCCAGTTAACTATTGCTGGTTATGTTGTGTAATTCTATCGAAAAAATTGGTTAGCATATTTCATGAAATGATTCCAATCTGTTGTGTTTATTTTTGCATGAATCCCAATGCAAGTACAGAATGGTACGGCTGCAAGGGAAGGGCGATTTTGCTCTATAAAATAAATGACTTCATTAAAAAATCCCAAAATTCTCAGAGAGGGGCGCCCTTAACTAGCAAATGCATGGGTAAACTACCCAGAACCATAATAAAATCACACAAGGAGTTATGAGTCAAAACTTCAATCTGCAACACACTCCAGCAACTCCAGATTTTTGATTAATTTGCAAATAACTGAATTACAACTGTTTAAACAACAACTACAATGCAAAACACACCACAGAATCCACTCAATAAGCAAACCTCTCCACTAGGTGCTATCTCTCAAGCACGAAGTCGAGCCAAGGCTAGGAGGCATTCATTCCTCGAAGTAGTCCAACACCATTTCGGCAGGATAACATTACTCAAGATATCAGATACCCAAATGAAGACCCAAGACTTCCTTTTATAATTTTGTGAAGACCCCTCCAGAAGCTTCTAGAAACCCTAATTCTTTTCCCTCCAAGAAATGGCGTCACTTTTCTTCAAGGCTTCATTTTTGACTTTTTAATGAAATTCATCTCTTCAAGATAGGCGTCCACTTAAAGCTTCAATTTTGACCTTAATAAATATAAAATTACCTCAATGAGGCGCCACCCCTTAAAGACCACCTTTTTAACACAACATTAAGTTATGAGACTAGGCCAAGGGGGTATTATAACACTAAAATATAACATTGTTTAAATGAAATGAACTTATCTCTCCAAAAATGCATCCCAAGGCCAAAATTGAACAAACCAACTGAGTCGACTGAAGAGGAAAGCCAATTATGCCGAGAACGACAGTACCACTGCTAGAAATAGAATATACTAAAAATAGTAAATTCCTGAAGGTGCTAAGAATCTGAAGAAAAATACACCACTGCGAAGCTCTCTGAAAACCCAGAAAGAATCCGCCATTCAATCATCAATTCACGAGCAATAGCAACCTCCAAAACACAAAACCCTAATTTCACCTTTCAAGTAGCCTACGGGTCTCTGGAATAGGCGAACGGTCAACTGAAAAGATCATGCTCGAGAAGGGGACATTACAGTGAAGAATGGTTAGATGGACCGTTGATCCAAATCATGAGAAATGAGATCCATGAAATGGATCAAGATTGATGTATGATTGATTGATTTTGATCTTTAATTAGTGCACGATTATCATCATAGAGCGTTTTATTATGTTACAAGCGGATACATGCACACCAAAGCGTGAATTGTGGTGGCAACTTTTTTTTCCATTTGCCTAAAAATTTGTATATATGGACAAGTGGATATATGTACACCAAGTTGAGACAAACCTTGGTGACGTTGGTATCCGTTGTCAATACAAAGACACAACAGACAAGATTCATACCAGTAACAATAGAATCTTGCTGGAATATGTGAGGACGTAGCTATAGAACATGTTGAATCCGTTACAAGAAAGCTTTAGCTGACGTTGAACTTGCTTAGGATGTTTTCATTATGCCAAATGGAACCCCAATTACACATTACGAACTTAGTTGCCCCAGTCATATTATCAAGACAAATCGCAAACAAAAATCAATAGAAAAGATGTAATGATCCATCATCGCTCCTCTAATCACTTGTAGATATTCTTGAGTAGCATAAGACGATGGCATAAGATAAATTAGATAAAAAGATAAGACTAACTAGACCAAACAAGTCAACAACCATTTAGATCTTCTTGCCAAAGATGAGCATGTTTTGATAGGATTGTGTGTGGTTTCAGGAATGAGACACCTCGTATAAGACGCCTGGTCTAGTTTTGACGATGCAACAACCTATTTAAGACAACTGATAGTTGATAAAGATAGGTAGATTTTGTTGATAGATATGTAGGTCATTGATCGACCGGGTTGTAGGCTAGTTTAATAGTTTGTCTGTTGTTTCATGATTTGTTAAGCTTAGTTTTCCGCAAAATATTTTGTTTGTGTTTGATCAAAGATTTGTAGTGTTACCCCAAGTTATCGGGACAGGGAAAGAAGGGGATGGCGGGATGAGTCCCCAAGTTTCCGATTTTTCAAGCCAAATTTGGGGACGGTGGAGGGACGACTATATAAAATATAGAAAAATTTAAAATATACAGGGAAACTTTAAATATTCATATGGAAACATGGATAAAGCATGCATATATACATTATAGAAACTTAGCATATAACATTTGTGTTAAGAATTCATTGTCAATACTCGATATGCATTCAAAATTCAGAATTCATTTCGTGATATTAAACATAGTACACTGTTGCCGTCCCCTAGCCGTCACCTGTCCTCGGGACGTTTCCGAGACAGGGATGGGGGGATGTAGACTCGGGGACGTGTCCTCGGGTAGCATTGAAGATTTGTCCTTGACAAAGGACAATTTATTATGGATATGGTAGATGATGCTATGTTTTCAGATTTTTTGGAAATTTTGAATATTTTTGGAGAAATTTGAATGTTTTTGGATTTTTTGAAATATTTGGTATTTTTGGAATTTTAATGATGATGATATGGGTAAATGATGAAGAGATATCAGTATGTAGGGATATCGATAATCTTTTGAGATCCTGTTGATAGCTAGGCAAATCAATTGATTTGATTGAGTAATTGCCGATAATGATAATGTTGTTGAGGATACACAACAATGCAAGGATAGTATTGTCAAGATAGGAAAAACACGAGGATTGGGAAGGATAGACCCCAATATGATGATTGATTGATCGAATACGATTGATTGAGATTTGTGGCCAGGCTAGGAACAAGATTGTTGATTGTTTTGAACCATGTTGAAGTGTCAACAAGATGCAACTGATATGGATTGTTTGGATGATGCTAAGATCACAACGTGAGCTAAAAGACATAGATAAAGATTTATTTTGAAGCAAGATCTAAGTACTTGCCCCTAGTGTCTAGCAATGTAGGGAATACCATGAGTGGATGAACTAGTGCAATGGGAACAGATATGTGAAGGATACGCATTGTGCAAATAGATCTGGGATAAAGGATTTTACTTCCTATTATCACATAATAGGATAACATGTTTTACCGAAGCGAAAATGTTTGGATAGTGCTATGTAGGTGAGGGTATGACTTAGGATAGTATATGGTCAAAGGAAAATAACCATGTCAAGATTTTCCAAAAGCATGTTTTGAAATTTGAAGTATGTGCCCGTAGTCTTTATCAAGATCAAGGTGGATAGGGAAGATGGATGCAAGTGGAATGGATGGATAGTAGATTTATTATGGATGGAATTGATAGGATGTTGGATTTTTTATGTATAAGATAAGCTGCTCCCAATTGGAATGGTGCACATAGATGCTTGATTGTTACGTAATAATGTACTAGCTGCTTCATTAGAGGTTTTCCTCTCCTTGGGCATTGCTTGTTGCACTTCTCCGTTGGCCTCTTAGAGTCTTTCCTTCTTCGTACGAGGGTCTAGGTACACGACCTTTTTCATTTGTGCTCTTGTAATTGCCAGAACCTCCATGTCGTCCACTTCGAGCATGTTGATAGCTTCCTACTTTGGGTAGTTGGTGTCTTCGTGGTCACTTAGTCCACGCCACTTACATAACATTCCTCCTTTGCCTTGATTGTTTTGGCACTCTTTGACAAAATGACCCCATTCACTGCACTTTTAGCATTGGATCATGGGTATTCCTTTAGAATCCTACTAGATTTGGCTTCTCGACCCATTGTTGTTGTACCGATCATTATTTCTTCTATTTTGGTACCCACTAGTAGATGCATTAAGGTTGTTATTATTGTGACGTTTAGGAGGTGTGGTCGGAGGGGTTGACTGTACCTCTAGGGTGAAGAGTACTAGCGTACTTGTTTTAAAATTGTACAATGATTTCTTTGGACAATTGCTTTTCCTGTGACCACGTATTTTGCAGTTGGTGCACCATAATTCTTTAGGTTCTTTTGGGTATCTTTGTCGGTTTTCAACTCTTTCTTCATGGGTATCATGTCTTGTCGGGGGGCCTGAATAATTTTAGATTCTAAGCCTCGATGTACGATGATGGAGGTACTATCTTCGTTTTCTTCCTCACCGAGGGAATTAGTCCTTCAATTAACCAATGTTTCTTCAGTTCGTCGATTGGTTGGTTCTCTAGCTTTACCAACAATTCCTTGAGCCTTTGATTGTAAGCTCATACATTTTCATGTTTCCCTTGTTTGGTGTTATAGATTTCGGCGACGATGTCATTGTTGTCCCTTAGAAATCTGAATTGTTCCTGAAATACTTTCTTTAATGACTCCCATGTGGCTTTGTGTGCTACGTCTAAATCTGTTTACCAATTGATTGCTATGCCTTTGAGAGTCGTTGGAAATACTCTTAGCTAGTAATCTTTGCCTTTTTGGCCGCTCGCTATCCATATGGTCTCACAAGTCTTGCAGTGTCTCATTGGATCCTCTGAATCATTCCCCATGAATTTTGGAAATTTCTACCTTTCCACATTCGGATTGGCTAGCGAAGTCACCATTTTCCTTCCCCTTTTTTCTCCTTGAGCGTTGGACTTGTTTGGACTATTTTGCTCGTTACGTTCTGGTGCTTGTCCTGCACTCACAGACACGTAAAAGTCCTCCACTCGTCCACCCTCAGCGTTGTCTGCACTCTGGGTATTTTGGGGGTCGTTTCTTCACTCCCTCCATCTAGGGTTCTTCGGTTGAGATCCTCCAATTCTTGGATCTTCTTCTGATATGGTTAATTCTTGAATGCAATGTATGTTGTTTTCAATTTCTTTTGTTAATTTATTTTTAGGGTCTTTCTGTTCTTCGTTGTCTAATACTTTCTCTATGAACAGTTGTCTTTGTTAGTCGGCAAGGTTTTGGTTTATTTCTTCGGCAAGGTCTTGGTTTGTTTCTTTGGTGATTTGTCTCAGTTGTCGTCGTCTTTTCTCTTGTTCTTTTATTCTCAGGGATCTTTATACTTGATGTTCTAATGATTCCTAACTACTTGGAGTTCGGTTCCTATCTTTGTTTGGTCATACAGGCATTAATTTCCATGAGTACATCTACGACAAATGTCGCGTTCTTGTTCCTCCCGTTTGTTTTGTTCCTTGTACCATTGTAGTGTCTACTGCCTTCGTAGTTCTTGTCCCCTCTCAGCGTGAAGGTACTGCAATATAATATAGTGATGTGCGATTAATCTCGACAGTTTGTCGAAAAGGCAATTGACTTCTTGGTTGACTACGAGATTGTCCTAGATAGCTGCTTGAGGGGCCTCTCGCTTGAGAGCTTCCTTCCATACGTGCTCCTTCAGTGAGATATCCCATAGATTCACGAAATCTTCTGTCCACGCATCTTCTCTTTCTTTGTTAGCTTGTACCGACTCTTTGGTTGGCTGACCCATTATGATGCCATTATTTCCATCTATGTGTTGTGTACGGGAGTTTGTTCGATAATGACACCAAATGTTTACTCACTTATTCTACTTGACAAGTTAGAGTGAACGAAAGTAACAAAACACAAATCATGATATAAAGTTCTTACGTGGTACATGAAGGATAAACTTGATTCTCATTCATGCATGGATTTGCAACGAGTACATCAAAAACATAGCAATAGTCCTCAACTATGAACAATAAAAATGTATAAATAGTTTGCCGATGTTGGTTAATAGTAGAAACTCTCAAAACTACCAACTGACTACAACAACCGTCGGGGACTTAACACATAAAACCAAAACATAATTATTTATTTATTTACTTACTAATTGGCTGACTAAAACATTTGTAATTAACTTGACTACAATCATTGTATGGTCTCACCTTGCCCGCATTGGGTTTGTGTGATCAAAAGTGTGAGGGTTATACATTTTGTCAAATATTTATAGGTTAAATTGTTATGTTTACCCTCTCTAGTCATGTTTACTCTATTTATTTGCTTATTGTTTTATTGTGTTCTTGGAATAAAATTTCAAAAAAATCAGTCCAGGACATTGCAGGTTAAATTGGTTTGCCTATCCCCTCTAGTCATGGTTACACTATTTATGTGCTTATTGTTTTATTGTTGTCATGTTTTGTCAAACCTAGGTTTCTTTCTATCTCAACACATATTTGTTTTAGCTACATACACTTTTCAGACCCATTGATCAGATTTTGCCATTTATTGACATTAATATGATTTTATTTTGCTGTTCATTTTGTCTTTGGACTTTATTTGACATGATCAGGTATCCTAGAAAATTGAACCTTACATCTAATGATAATGTAAATAATGCCATGTGACCAATGAATTGTATCTATGAATTTAACTTCTTGATGTGGATTTTAATGGTTATATTTTTGTATTAATTCTTTTGCTTTATTATTTAGAATAGTTTCTTGATTGATTCCAATGTACTAGATTTATGAGTTTCTTATAAGCTTAGTGGTGAAAGCTTGTGCAAGGCAACTAAAATGTAGATTCACTACAAATTATTTTCTTTATTGATGAAATACAAAGTGTTTAAATAGAATGCTTACTAGTGAGGATCTTTTGAGCTCAACAAGTCTTTGAACCATATTGAAATTACTTGCATCATTAAAGGTGTACGCGAGTTTCAATAGGGGCACTTTGCATTTGAAATTTTCCTCTTGTTTTTTAGTTGGACTTGGAGTACTAATATCATGTGTAAGCTCCATCACTTCGTTCGATCAATGTTTGACTTTGTTGAATGCAATGAGAACAAGTGATGTAGATTAACATATTTGAAAATTGAACAAATGTATAACACCACACAAACACAATAAATGAACATATTTATAATGAATTGTTTAGTTTAGTATTGAAAGTACATATTGGTAGACAAATTACCTAGCAAGATTTTATGCCATTAAGAAATGTGATTCCTAGACAGTATCTCTAGGTAATTTTCCATGTAACACACCAGCCATGAGAAACAATGTAATGTCCCCGTTTTCCATCCCGCCTCACAGACATTAATTAATTTAATTATTTAGTGCTGGTCGGAAAAAGTGCAATTATAAAGGTAATATTTAATAATTATATTAATGAGGTGAAATAGAGTAACGCCAAGGAATATTTAAAAGTATTTTATAATGTCACTTTATTAAAAAGGGTGTTTTGTGTTTTGGCAGGAAATTTGAAAAGGTTTCTGGAAAGTTTCACAGAGGTCTTTAAAAGAGGGTTGTGGGGTTTCATTTGGGCAGATGGGATTTTGTTATTCCTCATTACCATAGTTGTGGAGATTGAACAGGATTGTTCGAGCATAGCTTAGAATGAAAACCCTACAATGAAGATCGGGTTCGGTGGTGAAAGATTCCTCCTGTTGTGACCTACTTCACACATCGCCCCATTGCAAATGGGGACCCTCAGTGGTTTATTTTTAGGGTTTAGCTTTGAGTGGCAATTTCATAGGCTCTGTTGCTTTGGGGTTTCATGTTAGAATCTGGAGTCATCACCCAAGCCAAGTTGAAATCCAGCCCTGAAACTGTGCTTAAACGTTATAGAAGTGCTTAGAAGGCCCGGTGGACGAGGATCGCCTGTGCTTTCGCTCAATTCTAACACTTCCTATTTTTTAGGGATTCTACTTTTTTGCTTTTTGCTTTTTTCATTTTTGGTACTTTTGGACCAATTTGGAATTTACTATTTTTAGAAAGTTGTTTTTTGCTTTTTCTATTTTTAGAAAGTGCTAGAAAGTGCTAGGTCCCACAGGCGGTAAAGTCAAAGTTTCCACTTTTAGAATCGAAAAGTAGGCAAAAACCATGCAAAAATCTAAAAAAATTGGAAAATCATGAGAAAAGCAAGCGAAAAATCAACTGAAGAGCATGCAAAAATTTGGAAAAGCATGCAAAATCTGGAAAATCAATTGAAAAGCGCACCTCCAAGGGTCCAAGGGAGAAAAATCATGCAAAAATCGGAAAAATCATGAGAAGAGCAAGTGAAAAATCAACCGAAGTGCATGCAAAAATCTGGAAAAGCATGCAAAATCTGGAA